>NQII01005121.1:0-28304 GCA_002778355.1 Clitarchus hookeri | reverse complement strand
GGGGGGGGTGGACCTGTGTGTGTGTGCACCTCGATACGCAGTCTGTCCTCTTGCAGTTGCACGAGAGACGAACGCACGACTGTGACAAGATCACGAGATGGAGGAGGCAGACGAGCCCAGAGGCATATACAGGCTGTCACGTTTCCCCACTTCAAGTAACAGAGCCAATGAAAGACCCTTAAAGCTCGGCTTCACCTAGTATGCAGAAATTCTTCGTTTTCACGTCATAATTTCGGATTCACGGTAATAACCAGAGACCTGAACAATTCGTGGATTCGTTTCGGGACAAGCTAGAATTCGAAACACGCGTGTTAATAAACTGTCAACCATTGGTCCACGCGGTGCTTGACACCTCCTGGAGAAGGCTGGCCCGATCTTCGCCTTCCGCTGTGACGGCAGACAACCAATGTTGCAGTTGATATCGGCATATCTGTACATAAGACTATAGAGTCTAGCCTGCAGGTCATTGAACTCGCGAATTTTTCAGGTCTCTTAGTAATTACTGACAACGTACGATTATAGAAAATTTANTTAGTAATTGCTGACAACGTACGATTATAGAAAATTTACATTTTACGAGTTGTTTAAGGTTTTTGTGCGTAATTTTTATTGTTCGTTATCTACTTGTTGTAAAAAAGTCAGGAAAATGTTTATATTTTATCGATAAGTTCCTGCCTTTTTGCAAACCGGAAATAACACACAGTGAAAAATAGATACAAAGGTATTAAATAACTAGTAATTTGTAAATTTTGCATAGTCAAATATTTACAATTATACCTCTGAAACTAATATTATGACACGAAAACGAATAATTTCTGCCTGGTAGGTGAAACGGAGCCAAAAGGGGCTACGTGGCGTGTGAAATGCGCTGCAGAGTGTTTGAAATACGCGCTTTATTACACAAATTGTGGAACGCGTGTCTGATGCGCTGATCAACGAAAAGAACACACACTAGAACCGAGGCTGGTCGAGTGCTTACAAGACGCCACTCACATTACAAACACCATTCATGAGCACTCCTACATTGCTAGGGGCAGTGATATTTCGCGAAAAGATTTCGAGACAAGATACAGTCCAAAGCACTGTAGGGTCGTCCTGCTTCTTTGATTGGCTAAACAATTATCTGGCCCGTGTTTACCGTTTGCGCACGAATCACGAAGGTTCAGTGTCGGAGTTACTTAGTCCTGAGTGGCTTGGTCAAAGACGGACACGGCNACGAAGGTTCAGTGTCGGAGTTGCTTAGTCCTGAGTGTCTTGGTCAAAGACGGACACGGCACCAGCAGCCAATGGAGGTACAACAACAGCTTAGGTGTGTATAAAGTATTGAAGTCTGCTTCTGCGTCACTTCCGCCCATATGTTCCTATACAATAATTGTTTGTTTTAGTGAGCTCTACCACCCCTCAATGTTAGTCCCATGGTTTTAGAATCAACCTGTATACTTATGCTTATGCGGTTGTTACGCAGACAATGAAATTTATTGCGCACCTGTATCCGGTAGTTGGATAGATAACTGTGATATGTGTGTTTCTGTACATTTTGATTTTAAATAGTGCAGTGCAGTGAATAGCGTGCTATTATTTGCTTCTTTTATTGGAATTTTATCGGGACTTCTACTTAAATAGAGAACAATAATTCGTGTAAAATAAATTACGTTAAACTTCCAAAACCGTAATGTATGTTTTAACCTATACGTAGCATAGAAATAGTAACACATACCAGCCTGCAAATGTAGGAATGTTTGGCGTCGTTATTACACACAGCTGGAGACTTCCTTACAGATTTGAGCCTTTCCTCAGAAAATGTAGTAACGTCGTAATAGAGTTATTGCCTTCCACGCTTTCTTGCTGTACGTTCGCACGCATGTGGTAAATCTGCGAATGATTTCTTAGAAGGTTGACCCGTTAAGTATTCAGGTGGGTCTTTCCAACATATAAGTTGGCTTCCTTCCAGTGCGGACCTAAATAATCTGTCTGTCTGACAGAGTGGCGCGTNGCGCGAACGACGCGATCCCATAGCCGCGCAGCATCCCGGTACTCTCGGTGTCCGCGAGCAACTAGGAACCTCGCGGAACATGCCGCGGCCCGCGCAACTAGCGCAGCGATATCCCGTCCGTGACTATACTAGTTCCATTCCTGGCGGGATCGCATGAAGGTAAATGCAGCGGACGTTGACGTCGATTGGTGGTTTTCGTTGGGGTGCTCCCGTTTCGCTTCACCATTTCATTCTGCCGTTGTTCCGTTTCTACCTTGCTGACACCCACGTCCCTCCCCGCTCCTCCGTTGACTTGTATGTGGACCGTTAGTCTTAAGGGGGGGGGGGACTAATTTTTTTTCGTAAACGTTAATGTTGATCGTTGCATGTTTTCTGATGTCAACAAAATATATACACAGTGGTGGAGCATACTCATTAAAAAGCCGGCAGTTTACAAACCACGTGCTACCAATACTGTGATTTTAGGTGGATGCACATAAAGTTGAAATGCATCTTCCATTAAACATCGCTAATAATTATCACTGACACAATAATATTTTTTGTGTATCCACTTGTTAAAAATACTTTAAAGACAAAGGAAGTACAGGTTAATAATGCACTTTAGAATAATACAATTTAATGAATGTTAGAATACGAAAGTATCGGAGAGTGTCTGACTGCACACTCCCGCTAAGAGCAAGCGTGACTTAAACATGTTAAATGTTGAAGAAAAATGACCCCGATCACAGGTGTAGTTACTTTTTTGTACACTTTCACGGCGACCGCTGATCTACACATGTAATTCAACAAGAACAATAAATTAATGATTTGATACATATTATCTTTAGGCTATTTCTGCTACGCTCGGAGTTTAACCGGAACTTACCAAACAAATGAAACACTGAGAGTGTAAAGCCATATCACTAAACGAAACTCGTATTATTGTGTAATGAAAATTATAACTGGTTTGTAGGAACCAACGCTCAATGTAGCCGGCCAGCAACGAATTGACATCCTTTAAAATACTTTTCGGATACCAAAAACTTTCAGTGTTCCAACGCAGAATTATTTACTTTAACTAATTAAATTCTAAAATAATTATGATAATGTGTACTGTCAAATCAGGCATGTAGCGAATATAGTCGCTACAAACAATACTGAATTTTTTCAGCCTGTGTAATNAATGTGTACTGTCAAATCAGGCATGTAGCGAATATAGTCGCTACAAACAATACTGAATTTTTTCAGCCTGTGTAATAGTTTCTTAAAGTTTCTTTTGATATTTGTTAATGATGACCGTTGCACATTTCAATGAAAATTAACAANCTGTGTAATAGTTTCTTAAAGTTTCTTTTGATATTTGTTAATGATGACCGTTGCACATTTCAATGAAAATTAACAAGACGTTCAGGACTTATTTTATAAATTACATTTCCACAAAACAGTCATTTCTAAAACCTCTGCGTTTTTTTCAGCAAATAGAAAATCAAGCTTACAATGCAGTTTAACGTATTCCCTTTTGGTAATACATTTAAAAGTTTATTTTGAATACAATAAAAATAATAAGAAGACTGCTGCTTTATCGAAGCTGCAACATAGTCATATATATTATTTGAANTTTAAAAGTTTATTTTGAATACAATAAAAATAATAAGAAGACTGCTGCTTTATCGAAGCTGCAACATAGTCATATATATTATTTGAATTATTGCGCGTGTAGGTTTGCTGCGAGACTTTAGTCACCACATGTTCCGCTTGACTTCGCCCATATTAACGATTACAAAACACGACTGCCTAAACATTTCAAAAGTTCGAAATAAATGGAACACACACGTGTAAACATGGCGTTACGGTAATGAGAAGAGGGAGAGTAAACAATAGCTTTAAAACAATCAAGATTTAATGGTCCGTGCAAAACAATGTTCGCGTTACGGAAATGGCGTTNCGTTTCTTAAAGTTTCTTTTGATATTTGTTAATGATGACCGTTGCACATTTCAATGAAAATTAACAACACTTTCAGGACTTATTTTATAAATTACATTTCCACGAAACAGTCATTTCTAAAATATCTGCGTTTTAATCAGGAAAGAGAAAACCAAACTTACAATGCAGTTTAACGTATTCCCTTTTGATAATACATTTAAAAGTTTATTTTGAATATAATAAAAATAATAAGAAGACTGCTGCTTTATCGAAGCTGCAACATAGTCACATATATTATCTGAGTTATTGCGCGTGTAGGTTTGCTGCGTAACTTTAGTCACCACATGTTCTGCTAGACTTCGCCCATATTAACGATTACAAAACACGACTGCCTAAACATTTCAAAAGTTCGAAATAAATGGAACACACACGTGTAAACATGGCGTCACGGTAATGAGAAGAGGGATAGTAAACAATAGCTTTAAAACAATCAAGATTTAATGGTCCGTGCAAAACAATGTTCGCGTTACGGAAATGGCGTTCGTCCATTCCACCAACAGCCACATACGATCACCTTGCTTCCGGCTTTGGTAGGTTCAGAAACACGACGTAATTATCTGAACCTCGTCGCTAAATAATGCTGCGCAATAGATAATTATGCAAAACCACCTTTTTGATTTCTCGCTTAATTGAGCGAGTAAACTACGCCGGAATTTTAATGTAGGAAGTCTGCGGTAGAACTAAACTCCTCTCATTATCACTTTTTACCTACAGCTTTCATACGAGAAACAATTTGATAAACAAATTGGTGTTGATAACATGCAAACAAAATGCACTGAGAATGGCCTAAGTTCTTCATAATTAAACACTGACGTTTTAATACAAATAGGAAAAATTTCACTTTCGTATTGTTACACACTGAGACCACTGGTAATGTTTGTTGCTTAGGCGAAACGAAGCGACACGCAAGAGATTTATTTATTTCAAATGCGCCGTGAAAGCTCTCAGAACGCACGAGAGCAGAAACGTGTGACGGTAAACAGGAGGGGCTCGTATTTGTCCAATAAAACACGAATTTATCGCCGCTACCGTTTACGCCCGCCGCGGAGTTGCGCTCGTGCAAGCTTAATTGCGGAATTAAAGCACGGAGTTACGTGCAACGCGCACGAGAGTTCGGGGGAACGCTTAGCGACTGCATGTTCGCGGCGGGGGAAACGGAGGCAGAGGTAATCGCAGGCCCTAGCGACCCGGACGGCCACACGAGAATTACCTCGTCGTGCCGCAACTACGGCGGGCAGTTCCCCAGAGAAACGGCAGTGGGTGGGAACGCTTCCTGAAGTTCTGGACACGAACCGTCCCAGCAATGGGTGGCCATTATCTGTTCCGACTGGCTTACATCTAACACACACACACACACACAACGACGTAGTTACTGGCCAGAGAGCCCTTATCAGCTCGGACTGCGACATTTCGGGAATTAATTTAACAACAAACCAGGACGCGGTTACATTAAATGCTGAATTTGTTAACGGCATAATGTTACAACAGCCATATTCAAACACATTCAGTTAAATGGTACCCGAAATGAACACATTCTCAGTGTTACACCCCTGTAATTGAATGCAAAATAAAAGGAAATACTCACCTAAAAAACACACTCCCGAAATTGATGTTTTTTTTCGTGATGATCTTGAATAGCTTTAATACAACTTAACTTGTCTGACTGTAATAATACGACGTATAACCATGTTAAACATTTCTTTTTATTCTTTACAACCAATGCAATATTAGTGATTTAGTTTATTTATCTCGTAGCAGCTAATCGAAGTAAAGCAAAGGATATAAACAGGTTCTGGTGTATTTACAGAAACACTACAGAACCTGGAATTTTCGCGGATTCATTTCGCAACAAGCCAGACTCTACAATCCTTTGTGCACTCTAGCCTCTGTTCATTGGTTGATNGTTTTCGCGGATTCATTTCGCAACAAGCCAGACTCTACAATCCTTTGTGCACTCTAGCCTCTGTTCATTGGTTGATGCCCCAGCTTCATCACGGGCCATTCTGACCGGTATTTGGCTCTAGTTTTCTTGCAGGTCAGTTATTGGTTCAAATTCGTCAAGGGCATGTCTTACAAACTACAACCCAATTGAAACAGACAGTCTTATGTACAAGTGTTTGAAGTCCAGCTTGTCCTCGAATGAAATCGCGAAATTTTCGGGTCTCTAATATCTTTGTACAAGAACTGGAACAAGTTCGGACCTATCTAACAGCACACACAGTTAAAAGGGGCCGCGGTGGCGTAGTTGTTAGACAATACGCCTCCCACCAAAGCGAGCCGGGTTCGATCAGCAGTGGATATATCTGGGCCGCCCTTAACAGCGAGGTCTTGAGAGCCGACGAGGGTGAAGCGAGGTGAGTACGGAGCAGCGCCGGAATGCAAGGGCGGGCGAAACTGGAGATCCCCGAGAAAACCCGCCTACCAGCGGCATCGTCCGGCACGATTCCCACGTGCGTAAATCATCGAGCGGCCCCGCTGAGGAATCGAGCCCGGTTCGCCAATGGGGGAAGCGAGTATGCTAACCACTACACCACAACCGTCCCACACATTTTTTTTTTCGTAGCCAACTAGCACTTTGCTCTCTGTAAACATTGAGTGTAAATCAAGACGAGCTATAACTCTTGTCACTTATATCCTCAATGGTAAGAACTCCATTAATTTGTTCTCTGCTTTTCCACTTACCACTTCTTTACAGGTTCATTCCGTACTTTACGTCGCTGGATAGAGTTTATAACTGGCTGCCTCCCAGCCAGTGGAGTGCCAAGTCGATCCTCTCTGAATCAAATATCCTTGCCTATGTAACCGGTAATACAGACTATGTTGTATAATCCTGTTGTAAGAAATATATCATTTGTATTTACGGTAATTTTTAATGATGTGGTGTGAAGTTATTTTGAGACACTGAAAAGCATTTCTGAAACAATACAACTGCATTCATGTAGATTTCGTTTTCAGTGGCAGGTGTACTTTATTAGTATGCTTTTTTTTCTTTCTTTTTTTTGCGAAATGACTCTACGACTAGTTTTACTACAAAATGTGTTAGTTCAAAACGAGTATCGCGGTTGGATGGTTTTAACTAGTACGCGTCTTAGGTGTCTGCCAGCCAATCACAGATGTACAGTATCGGAGTAACCTAATTCTCATTGGCCAGTCAAGTAAGAATGTCTTATCACTAGGGGCAGCGATATTTCGCGAAAAGATTTCGAGACAAGATACAGTCCAAAGCACTGTAGGGTCGTCCACCTTCTTTCATTGGCTAAAAAAAATTCTGGCCCGTGTTAACTGTTTGCGCACGAATCACGAAGGTTCAGTGTCGGAGTTACTTAGTCCTGAGTGGCTTGGTCAAAGACGGACACGGCACCAGCAGCCAACGGAGGTATAACAACAGCTGAAGTGTGTATATAGTATTGAAGTCTACTGTGTGCTCCGATTTTTACGCCAAAAGTCACTGGCCCTACTTATCACAGACACACGCCGCCAATAAACAAAAGAAGACTGCCAGTATGCCAGTAGGGTATTGAAATCTAGCATGTGCGGAAATCTTTTCGCGAAAAAATGTATAACTTCTCAAATAATCACTATTTACTCCTGTCACAGTTATCTCAGTTTATTTTTGCAATGTGTATGGTAACGTAATATGTATTTATTTAATTTATTATTTATTTTTGGCAGACCTCTTTTATTTACTCCAGCTCTAATACATAGTATTAATTGCAAGTTGTTTTAACATCAGAAAACGTATTTTTATGTAATTCTATTTGTAAGTCCTTCTGTTTTCAGTCATAAAGTTATTTTTATGTGCGCCATTTTGCATAGAGGAATTTGTTGATTGGTTTCTATCGTAACGCAAGACGTATGTATAAAATATGTTTTTAGCAGTCTCTTGATTGGCGCGATGTTTGAAGGCGTCGTTTAAGTATGCAGTTTTTTAAGGCTTTCAGCCATCTTGGTTTTTCCAGCAGGCAGGCGATGACCTAGTGAGTCGTCGGCCAGAGTGATATATTAATTTTCTTGTTAGTTGGCCGAGTCCCGTACAGAAATGCAGACTGCCGATATGGCGAAGAAGCGCGGCATTTGAAGAGGAATATGTTAGTCTGCACGCCCTACGCACTCGCATTTTTAATAAAGCCGAGTTTGAGCTCCCGTGGTTGCGTGTGGTACGGCGAGGACTCGAGTGACGTACCTAAGTCTCGAGAGCCTAGTGAGGAAAGACTAAGGTCCCCGACCAGCGGACCCAGCTACCGAAGATCTCTAGAGTTGCAAGGGGCAGCGGTGGCGTAGTGTCCAGGGCGCTCGCCTCCCACCACGGCGATCCGGGCTCGATCCCCGGCGGGTTAACTCCCGGATTTTCGCATGTGGGAATCGTGCTGGACGATGCCGCTTACCGGCGGGTTTTCTTGGGGTACTCCCGTTTCCCCCGTCCTTGCATTCCAGCGCCGCTCCATTCTAGAGTTTCATTTCTGTCATGCCCGGGGATGACGGTCACCTACGGGTCCCAGCTGGAAAGACCGTAAATCGGAGGGTGTCGCCTTGCCATGGGTGCACTCCCCACACGCCATTTATTTATTTCTAGAGTTGCCGCTGTAATCAAGATATATTTCAATTTAAGTATGATGGATTTTCGAAACGGAGACTACGCCGATAAAATAATTAATGATTACTGTGGAAATGATCTGGCTTATGTGATGCCAACTTGGATCGTCAGTTAATTAAAGTTGCTCTGCCTACATGGCTACGGAGCCCCTGAACTGAGGTCTCATGTTCTCCCAACTGAGTTGGCGACGGAAAATGAATTATTAGTTTTATTTGCATATTTTAAAATAACTTAAAGAAACTCAAGAGACTAAATAACGTTCTGAATTGAAAATAAGAGATACGTAGGAGACGGCTACACTATGAGTCATAGTTACAGCCACACAAAGCAAAGACAATTTTGTTTACAAAGAAAATATCTGCTACATGATATTTAGTATTTGCACAGATATTCTTTTAATTCATAACTAACTGTGCCCGCGGCTCCGCTTGCGTGGACTACAGAATTATTGTTTCGATTTTTTTTAATAAAATTGAATTTAACTTAGTCTTAATTATGAGATAAATAATCATTAGACAAATATTTTAAATTAAAACATACGTATATGTTGTAAAATTGACAGATACTTATTTTTAGAACGGCGACTAAATACACTTTTTAGCTTTGTATGCTGTATCTACGAAACTATGTAATCAATCACACCTTAACTTCGTATACTGGAGGTATCTATGCAAATATCAACTTAGCTATTACACAAACTCTTTACTGCACCATACGGTTAACCGACTTGCGAAAAATTACTTTTTCACAAAATTTTTGATATCTCTTAAAGTATAGGTGGGAATTGTATGCTATATAGAAAATTTATTATCTTCGTTTAACATTTCTAATGACACTTTTTTTGTTAGATAAATATGAAGTTTTTAATGGGGAAACAAAAGCTTGAATTTTACGTATTTATTTATTGAGAAATTAAATGGTAAAAGCGCATATTAGTTTTTCTCTGTTATATATAGGCATATGTTACCACGGAGTTACTACATGATATTGTTCCATCTTTAACGGTTTAGACAGCGCATTGCAAAAGAGTGTGATGGAGGCAAACTTTTTTCCAACCTGATTCACTATTACATTCACTGCTTATTCCTTATGTTACTTTACGTAATAAAATAAATATACTAAAACCTGGCCAGACAACATAGCTATGAATAAAAAAAAAAACGTAAATCAGAAACGTGGTTCCCGAGTGATAAGCGCACTGACAGACATACAGAGAGACGTTGAGTTTTATAATATGTATAGATGTTTGAAACCAAAATGTTTATTATTCAATTAATCACATTTAACCCCACGCAAGTCTATGTGAGTATTATTTGGATCAGTAATTAGTGGTAGTTTTTATGTGTGTCTTCCTGGTGTCTCCTGCATGTTGTTGGTAGCTCTACGGGGATTGGCTGTTGCAAGCGTTCCAGAGCTGCAAATAACCTTTGGTATGATACACAGGTCTACGGCGGTAAGATGAATAAGGTTGCGTTCGCTCGTGTGCGTTCCCCGTATACGCTTCACATGCGGGCCCTCTTTATAAGTGTAGCCCGAGTTAGACTCGCGCATAGTGTTCTTGGTGTAAACGGTGCCTAGGAGTGTATTTACTGCGCAACTTGAGTGCACACTCTACCCCCATGTTCATACTACGTGCCGGTAATGGCGGTAGAAAAGGAGGGGGGGGAGTTCGCTCTGCTGGAAGGGAGGTGGGAGTCAGACGTCGCCCGGAGGACCGACAATGATATCAGCGAGGACTATCGACAGTTCACGGCCCAGCGATTCGCCTCTTGTTTCCACGCCGTCAAAATCAGACCCCCCCTCCGTTCCTCTACTAACAATCTAGGCCAACCAACTGCACCAACACCACGTTTCTACGTGCAGGCCGCTTGTGAACTGCGGGCTTGTGATGCGCTGGAGCATGGGTAAAGCGCGGTGGCGTATCCGAGATGGGAGGTCTAGCGAGGCTTGAGCCGTTCGCTTGGATCTTGATTTCGCACTGGAGAATAAGAGTTTATCCTTGAATTCAAGAGTGCTGTTGAAATTCCAGTGTTAATACATGTCATAAAGTACCAAAATAAATAAAATGTAAATAGATGGCTTACCCATAGTGACACCCGATTTTTCGCGGAAAGAGTTTAGCTCCAGCTGTATTTAAATACCCTGAGGGTCTCTCAGAAGATTTCCTTTGCTTATAGGCAGAGACCTAAAAAATTCGCTATTTCAATGACCTGCAGGCTAGACTCTACAGTCTTATGTACAAATACGCCGATATAAAATGGACATTGGTTGTCTGCTGTCAGAGTGGAAGGCGGCGATTGGGCCAGCGTTCTCCAGGAGGTGTCAAACACCGTGTGCACCAGTAGCTAAAGTTATATCAGCACACGTGTTTTGAATTATAGCATGTCTCGAAACGAATAAGCGAGTTTTTCAGGTCTCTACTTATAGGGCGCAAACGCGTGTCTTTGTGAGAAGACAGAAGACATTTTTTTCTTTGAATGGCCAATCAGTACTAAATTGCTCCTATTACGAACGTCTCTGATCAACGGACGGACACGTAAGGCGCGTAAAAAGTAAGTAATCCAATCATAATAATGCAAACTAATTAAAGTGTTTTTCAATAAAAATAGTCCAGGAATCTTTTCGCGAAAATATGGTGTTCTCTAATAATAGACGCCCTTAACAGAGAGGTGTTGAGCGCCGGTGAGGGTTAAATGAGATGGAGGTGGAGCAGTGATGGAATGCAAGGGCGGAGTAAACGGGAGTGGCCCTAGAAAACCCTCCGGACAACGACTACGTCCATCACGTTTCCAACATGCGATATTCTGAAGACCCCTCCGGGAATTGAATACCAGGATTCACATGAAAAAAATATTTACTTTGTTATTTTACATATTTTTTTAAAAATTGTAATAGACACAATTGCTTACAATAAGACCCTTATGACGACTAGAGATGACCCTTAACATATTATCCATAGTATACTCATTCATGTTTAACATGTTTCAGAATAGGTGGGATCATGGTCGGTGCTGTACAAGTCCGGAAGTTAGCGCCAGCACAGAGGGTGCCTTTCCCTGGGAAATGCTATTTGTTATTGCTAGGTGCAGTGATATTTCGCGAAAAGATTTCGAGACAAGATACAGTCCAAAGCACTGTAGTGTCGTCCAACTTCTTTCATTGGCTAAAAAATGTTCTGGCCTGTGTTAACCGTTTGCGCACGAATCACGAAGGTCCAGTGTCGGAGTTACTTAGTCCTGAGTGGCTTGGTCAAAGACGGACACGGCACCAGCAGCCAATGGAGGTATAACAACAGCTGAGGTGTGTACATAGTATTGAAGTCTACTGTGTGCTCCGATTTTTACGCGGAAAGTCACTGGCCCTACGTATAGGAAACTGAGGAGGGTTTTCAAATGCGTTGAATCAGACACGAACGAGGTGCAGCTTGGGGGACCTCTGTCCTGAGAGGAGGAGAGATGATGTCGACAGACGGGTGTCTCGTCGTCCAAGGATACGCAAGGGAAGTGTGTAGTCTGGCGGGGTGTGGAAGCCGAGAACCGAGGGCGGTAATGGGATCAGGAAGACTTACACGGCTCCACGTCACTTCCGGAGGACGCGCTGCTTCCACCCGTGGTTTACACCGCACGCTAACCCGCTCGGTATAGAATTAATGTTTCGGGCTCGAGTGCTGCATTCTTGAAATATTTTTGGTGCGTGCCGTACTTGCGTCTCATGACCAATAAATGGGGGCAGTGATATTTCGCGAAAATATTTCGAGACAAGATACACTCCAAAGCACTGTAGGGTCGTCCAGCTTCTTTGATTGGCTAAAAAAATATTCTGGCCCGTGTTAACCGTTTGCGCACGAATCACGAAGGTTCAGTGTCGGAGTTACTTCGTCCTGAGTGGCTTGGTCAAAGACGGACACGGCACCAGCAGCCAACGGAGGTATAACCACAGCTGAGGTGTGTACATAGTAATGAAGTCTACTGTGTGCTCCGATTTTTACGCGGAAAGTCACTGGCCCTACGTATAGGAAACTGAGGAGGGTTTTCAAATGCGTTGAATCAGACACGAACGAGGTGCAGCTTGGGGGACCTCTGTCCTGAGAGGAGGAGAGATGATGTCGACAGACGGGTGTCTCGTCGTCCAAGGATACGCAAGGGAAGTGTGTAGTCTGGCGGGGTGTGGAAGCCGAGAACCGAGGGCGGTAATGGGATCAGGAAGACTTACACGGCTCCACGTCACTTCCGGAGGACGCGCTGCTTCCACCCGTGGTTTACACCGCACGCTAACCCGCTCGGTATAGAATTAATGTTTCGGGCTCGAGTGCTGCATTCTTGAAATATTTTTGGTGCGTGCCGTACTTGCGTCTCATGACCAATAAATGGGGGCAGTGATATTTCGCGAAAATATTTCGAGACAAGATACACTCCAAAGCACTGTAGGGTCGTCCAGCTTCTTTGATTGGCTAAAAAAATATTCTGGCCCGTGTTAACCGTTTGCGCACGAATCACGAAGGTTCAGTGTCGGAGTTACTTCGTCCTGAGTGGCTTGGTCAAAGACGGACACGGCACCAGCAGCCAACGGACTTATAACAACAGCTGAGGTGTGTGTATATTATTGATGTGTACTGTGTGTTCCGGTTTTTACGCGAAAAGTCACTGTCCCTACCAATGAACACCGTGCTGCATGTTCGTCGACGTCAGCGGTAACCATTCAATAACAAGAAGTCGCCGATATAACTAACGAGCCTACTTTCCTCAACATGGGGGCAATTGCTTTTTAAATAATTTCTCAAAAGCTGAGTTGGTAGGAAGGACTTGGCGTCCCTTTGAAAGCTATAGCATTAGAGATAAAACCAGAAACTTATGCAACAGTAGTGAGACAATTTGCAAATAAATACGTGACTTACCCGGAAAACCTCGTACCATAAGGTAGCGTGCAAACCACTGCATTACGGAGGTCGGAGCATCAACTTCGGATTTAATCAGTATAATGTTTGGAATGAAAGGATTTAGTAAACTAAAATATTAATGGGCCTTTATTTTGAAAATAAGGGAATAAATCACATCACCGTAGCGTTACTTGTGTGAAGAATTTGATGGAAATCGGCTGTTTGGTCCCTTAGATATGACAAAAAAAAAATTTATTTTATTATTTGTTGCTATTGTACAAAACTGCCAGAAAAAGGGGTTCTTTATGCGATGCTTCTAATGTATAATGTTTTAATAGAAATTTCTGTTGAATTTGGTCAAATTGTTTAATACGTATGTCACATTTACCTAAATTATTTATAAAGCTACCATTTTGAACATCATTGCCTGACCCATTTAAATCATGAAAGTTTACGTTTCCTTTTGTAGCATTTATGGTGTGCACAGTATGGTACAAATTTATTTGATATGTTCCAATGAGGCATTTGGTGGAAGTTGGTTGATCGTTCTTCGAGACTTGGAATAAAACCTCCATAATTGTCATGTGGTGATCTTCATAAATGGAGGAAAAAATATAATGTAGTAACAAATTTCTATGATTGTATACTCCCAATGTACACAGTTAAGTTAAATACATTAAATAGTTTCGTATATATCGCCCACAAAACTAAAATTAATTAATACTCGCCATTCTGGAAATAAGTGTGTCCTATTTAAATAAATACATTTAATTTTATGGCATACCACAGTACATTTACACCAAATTTTTTAAGAATGTGTTGATTGTTTCCCGAGATACAAAATAAAATAATTGTATGGCTATTTTACAAAATAGCTAAGAAATGATGCTCTGCATATCCAAATTTGATGGCTGTAATAGTACCTATAACAGCCATCAAATGTTCTCATGTAATGGATATACTGACACACTTGCCAGCATACAAAATTAAGTTGGGTATCGTTNGATATGTATCTTTAATAAAATATACCAAGTTAAAATATTTATGTAGCCACCATTTTGAAAATAAGTACCTTGCATACATAAAACATACCAGTTTACAGTACCTGCTACATTATTATTTGTTTACCAAATTTGGAAGTAATCTATCAAATGTTTCCCGAGATATGATAAAAAAAACTTTATTTATTTGTATGACACTCTCTTCCAAAACTGACGCCAAATGTGGTTATTTGTTGTTATATATGATTCTTGTAATACATACCTTCAGTATACAAAATTTGGTCCAAATTGATTTAATGGTATAGCAGATATACCAAATAAACTTAGAAAATTTGTATGGCCATCATTAAAAAAAAAAGTAACTAATCAGGTTTAAACACTTACGTTTATATGTCCTATCATAGTANAGTAACTAATCAGGTTTAAACACTTACGTTTATATGTCCTATCATAGTATTACTTACATGCCAAATTGAGCGAGAATTGTTTTCATAGTTTTCGAGAAATAATGAAAAATCTTTATTTATTCAATTGGTGATATTTTACAAAATGGCGAGGTGCAGGCCACACCCTCCCCCCCCAAACTTCAAGAACCATGGCGCATGTATGAAGTACGCTGTGGACTGCGCCTTCCTCCCACTTCCCTCCCCAACAAGGGAGACACATGTAAGAAAAGAGGGAGAGAGCCAAGAGAGAATATAAGCCTCTTTGCGGGAAGGATGGCAGCCAGTAGATCAGTTGAAGGAAATCAGTGGACAGTTCGTTATCATAGCACAGAGAGGATTCCATTGAAGTAGATCAGTAGATCAGTTGAAGGAAATCAGTGGACAGTTTTGATCACCACGCCGAGAGAGTCCGTCGGTCAGTCATATCGGGGCAGTCAGAAGATGCGATACTCCGCGCCAAGAGAGTAAGTCAGTGCTACAGTTACCAAGGCCGGGATATCGGAACCTGGCCACGTCCATCAGCCGCATCAGTCAGTCGCAACATTAAGGGGTCAGCCTTATCGGGATGCGAAACGCAGGGNGTTCCGGTTTTTACGCGAAAAGTCACTGTCCCTACCAATGAACACCGTGCTGCATGTTCGTCGACGTCAGCGGTAATCATTCAATAACAAGAAGTGGCCGATATAACTAACGAACCTACTTTCCTCAACATTGCTTTTTAAATAATTTCTCAAAAGCTGAGTTGGTAGGAAGGACTTGGCGTCCCTTTGAAAGCTATAGCATTAGAGATAAAACCAGAAACTTATGCAACAGTAGTGAGACAATTTGCAAATAAATACGTGACTTACCCGGAAAACCTCGTACCATAAGGTAGCGTGCAAACCACTGCATTACGGAGGTCGGAGCATCAACTTCGGATTTAATCAGTATAATGTTTGGAATGAAAGGATTTAGTAAACTAAAATATTAATGGGCCTTTATTTTGAAAATAAGGGAATAAATCACATCACCGTAGCGTTACTTGTGTGAAGAATTTGATGGAAATCGGCTGTTTGGTCCCTTAGATATGACAAAAAAAAATTTATTTTATTATTTGTTGCTATTGTACAAAACTGCCAGAAAAAGGGGTTCTTTATGCAATGCTTCTAATGTATAATGTTTTAATACAAATTTCTGTTGAATTTGGTCAAATTGTTTAATACGTATGTCACATTTACCTAAATTATTTATAAAGCTACCATTTTGAACATCATTGCCTGACCCATTTAAATCATGAAAGTTTACGTTTCCTTCTGTATCATTTATGGTGTGCACAGTATGGTACAAATTTATTTGATATGTTCCAATGTAGCATTTGGTGGAAGTCGGTTGATCGTTCTTCGAGACTTGGAATAAAACCTCCATAATTGCCATGTGGTGATCTTCATAAATGGAGGAAAAAATATAATGTAGTAACAAATTTCGATGATTGTATACTCCCAATGTACACAGTTAAGTTAAATACATTAAATAGTTTCGTATATATCGCCCACAAAACTAAAATTAATTAATAGTCGCCATTCTGGAAATAAGTGTGTCCTATTTAAATAAATACATTTAATTTTATGGCATACCACAGTACATTTAGACCAAATTTTTTAAGAATGTGTTGATTGTTTCCCGAGATACAAAATAAAATAATTGTATGGCTATTTTACAAAATTGCTAAGAGATGATGCTCTGCATATCCAAATTTGATGGCTGTAATAGTACCTATAACAGCCATCAAATGTTCTCATGTAATGGATATACTGACACACTTGCCAGCATACAAAATTAAGTTGGGTATCGTTAATAAAATATACCAAGTTAAAATATTTATGTAGCCACCATTTTGAAAATAAGTACCTTGCATACATAAAACATACCAGTTTACAGTACCTGCTACATTATTATTTGTTTACCAAATTTGGAAGTAATCTATCAAATGTATCCCGAGATATGATAAAAAAAACTTTATTTATTTGTATGACACTCTCTTCCAAAACTGACGCCAAATGTGGTTATTTGTTGTTATATATGATTCTTGTAATACATACCTTCAGTATACAAAATTTGGTCCAAATTGATTTAATGGTATAGCAGATATACCAAATAAACTTAGAAAATTTGTATGGCCATCATTAAAAAAAAAAGTAACTAATCAGGTTTAAACACTTACGTTTATATGTCCTATCATAGTATTACTTACATGCCAAATGGAGCGAGAATTGTTTTCATAGTTTTCGAGAAATAATGAAAAATATTTATTTATTCAATTGGTGATATTTTACAAAATGGCGGGGTGCAGGCCACACCCTCCCCCCCCCAAACTTCAAGAACCATGGCGCATGTATGAAGTACGCTGTGGACTGCGCCTTCCTCCCACCTCCCTCCCCAACAAGGGAGACACATGTAGGAAAAGAGGGAGAGAGCCAAGAGAGAATATAAGCCTCTTTGCGGGGAGGATGGTAGTCCAGTAGATCAGTTGAAGGAAATCAGTGGACAGTTCGTTATCATAGCACATAGAGGATTCAGTTGAAGTAGATCAGTAGATCAGTTGAAGGAAATCAGTGGACAGTTTTGATCACCACGCCGAGAGAGAGTCCGTCGGTCTGTCATATCGGGGCAGTCAGAAGATGCGATACTCCGCGCCAAGAGAGTAAGTCAGTGCTACAGTTACCAAGGCCGGGATATCGGAATCTGGCCACGTCCATCAGCCGCATCAGTCAGTCGCAACATTAAGGGGTCAGCCTTATCGGGATGCGAAACGCAGGGCATAATCAGAGACAGTTACCAGAGTTACGTCGGACGAGTAGTTTCACCACTCCGGGACGCGAGTCAGTCAGTCAAGTCAGTCAGTCACCAGTCACCAGTCAGTCAGTTACAATAATGCAGCGAGTCGAGTGGTGATCTTCAACGAGAAGTGCCATGTCGAGCTAGTGGGATTAGTCCAGTGCAACCCCGCGCCGAGGGCCGGGGTGGGGGCCCGCCCAGGGTCACCTCGCCGGGATGTGGTAGGGAGTTAACTGTCAGCTACAACCCTACGCCGAGAACGGGAGCGAGTGGTGAGCTCCAACGAGGAGTGCCTTGTCGATAGGAAGCCAGCTGAGTGCAACACACCAACAACAGCCAGTCCGAGGGCCTGTATCAAGGGCCATCCAACTCACCAGATCTCATATACTGCCGGAACCACCACTCCGCAACATGTGCGCATAAGTAACAACGGCGTCACTCAGGGACGTGTCCTGTCACCTAATGCCCCCGCAGCATCGGGAACGTTAGCCAGAGCAGTGTAACCAGCCCTTCAGGCCAGAACTCGCAGGGCGTCAAAGGATGAGTAAATTCTCGGCATAAGGTGCTGGAAAAGTATGTATAAACTGCCATAAAAGTTCCGGGAATGTATGAATATATTATCTGGCAAATTCACATGTTAAACCATAAAACAAAGTCTTGATGCAGTCATTGTTTGATACCCTCAACCTTCAAGGCACCTTATAGTCTGTGCCATTTAACATTAACTGGAGACCCTACGAACCATTATGTACACCACAGGTGGGGAGTAGCGTCACACTTCAGCTACGACATATATCGTTTTCTTTTTGTGAATGAAATGGATGTGTATAAAATTCACAATTAAGAATATAAAAAAAAATTATCTATAATTAAATTTTTTTTGCATACAACCATAGTTACGAAACTTTTACTGCATAATATCGTTTCTGAAACATAAATAAAAGAAGCTTAAATTTAGAATTAAAAAGGACTCTTTTAATTTGTTTTAAACATTTGGTTAAAACAATTCCCGCAAAATATTTTACAGTGTTACACATATATCAATTCTTTTTCCGTAAGCAAATAAATTTTTTTTTTTTGATAGTGTGTTCCTACTACTTTTTAATGAAGTCAGTGCGTTGTACAGTCAGCCTCAGTGCTCCATAGGAAATTATTATACTTCTAACTAAAGGCATTTGTTTACTTTAAAAGTGTTCTAAAATGAACNCCTCAGTGCTCCATAGGAAATTATTATACTTCTAACTAAAGGCATTTGTTTACTTTAAAAGTGTTCTAAAATGAACTGATATTCACGTTGTTTTTGATACGGTTGTTGCCAAAATAGTCGAATGTTGGAACATGGAGAGTGGCCACTGCGCAGCTGAAACGCGCTCTCTACGTGTCCTGGAGGTGGCAGTTGGGAGCGACGCGACGGCCACCGGCGTCGGACAGGACAGCTGCCGTCATTAGCCGCTCGGACGGAGATAATGCCCGCCGCAGAGGCTTGCGACGCATAATTAACTGCCGCCGTGCGTCACAATTCCCCGTCCAGGGAGCTAAGCCCCTCGCCCAACCCCCGTCGGAGACCAATAGCAACCCTCGCTTGCCTACGCGACCGCCGATCTCCCTCCGTTCCTTCGCCAACCGACGTGTTTTCGCTGGCCGACCGAGGTACTTAACATTCATGAGCGATGCGTTTTCGCGTCTCTGGTAATAACTGCAGTTTAACATCGTTAGCCGCATTGCTCGTTGATTACCGCGGCTCCATTCGCATCAGCCTGATTCCTCCTTCCGTTACGAAATCAAACTCGGAATTCACGCTATGCTTCAGTTATGCCTAGAGGTACGGCAATTTTGCAAATTACACTCATTGCCGAAAAAATTCTTGTACCCCACAATAAAGTGCTGGATCGCAATGCTTTCCGGGAGGAATGCGAAAGACAATAAGATCCATAAATGATTACAAAAATACTGGCACGAGCAATATTTATTGCGGTACACATACATATATATCTCNACAATAAGATCCATAAATGATTACAAAAATACTGGCACGAGCAATATTTATTGCGGTACACATACATATATATCTCTCAGTATGGCGTCGGTCCGTCATACTTGCCAACATGTTCCGCCAGACGTCGTGACATGGAGTGGCAGAGGTCCCTGATGGTTTCCTGCAATAATTTATCTCACGCAGCTCGACTACTCACTCGAAGTTTTTGCAGAATTGGCGGCAGGGGTGGGGTCGCTGTGGAGTGGTCAACGGCATCCCACAACTTATCAATTAGGAATAGATCTGGTGATGTGGCTGGCCATAACAGAGTATCCATGGCTGGCACGCTCTTTCGACGCACGAGGACGAGCGATTGTCCTGATGGAATAGAGCGCTGGCGTCAGCGTTCACAAACGTCTGGGACAGTGGTCGCAGGACCTCGCGGAATCACCGTCGGGCTGTCAAAGTGCCCACGGCGAAGACCAAGGGGTGATCGGGCATCTTGCGAGATCGCACCCCACCCCATGAGGCTAGGTCGTCTCGGCTACCTCACGAATATTCACTCACGATCACAGCATCTTTTCTTAGGTCGGGTGCAAGGCTCATGAGCAGTTCCCTGTGTGCGTCTCGTTCGCGCAAAGGCGCAAGAGCAACAGGTTAAGCTTGCACAAACTTGCAAGCGATCAGGGCCGCCCAGAAGTTTCGCTTGTCCTGGGGCAAACAAGAAAGTTTGGGCCTCCACCCCTCCTTCCTCTTCAGGGAAGGTCATGCGACAATTTTCCATGGAAGTTGCAGTAAAAAAGTTATATATTAAATGTACATATTTATAAAAATTATTTCTATGTATATTTATTTATTTATACTGTGATGCAGAATAGCAACGTNTATTAAATGTACATATTTATAAAAATTATTTCTATGTATATTTATTTATTTATACTGTGATGCAGAATAGCAACGTGTCTTGGCAAATACGGGAATAAGGAAAATACAAGAAAGCAGTTGTTAAGATACGGAAAGTAAGTATAGTGGTGTATAGCTCAACATAAGACACTTCGCGTCATGAGGTCGGCGTCTACTCTGCTATTAGAAGTATGCGTCTACCTGATATTAACCTTAAATGCTTATTAGTGGTTGTATAATGCGGGCATGACACAGAATCCCGAGTGTCTTAAGAGAGGGGAGCTCCCGTACTAGCTCATTACATAATAATAATGTTGTGCTTGCAGATGTGAGTTACAGTGTGATGGACCTATATTTACTCTATATTTGTAACTCAATCGACTTCGTCTGTCCATCTGCGTATAAATGTGTGCTTGCACCTTGTAAGTATAATATCAAACAGCTGGTCCATTCTGCTTTAATTTCTTCGTACGTGACATAAGAAAAAAGTGTGGAGTCAGTATATATGACCAACTCTCTTCAGACGAATGTTTAAGTGATCCCGAAAGTTTGTTTACGATAAACGCGTTTTTTTTTTCGTGTGCTGGATGTAATACAATTTTGAATATAATCTCCTTTTAATGGTTTGAGTGAAGAGGTATCAAATTTTTCTGAGCCAAATCCTAAATATGCAAAGTTTGAATTTGCCAGTGTAGAGCATTCGTTAATGAGGAGAAACATAGTCCTAAAGCGGGTCCTTCAAAAGATTATATCTAAAAAAAGCCATGCCATGATTATCACTTATTTCTTTCGAACTGTCCGTGGTAAGCAATCTGGACTTCGGAAAAGTGATAGATAACTTTGNTATTAAATGTACATATTTATAAAAATTATTTCTATGTATATTTATTTATTTATACTGTGATGCAGAATAGCAACGTCTCTTGGCAAATACGGGAATAAGGAAAATACAAGAAAGCAGTTGTTAAGATACGGAAAGTAAGTATAGTGGTGTATAGCTCAACATAAGACACTTCGTGTCATGAGGTCGGCGTCTACTCTGCTATTAGAAGTATGCGTCTACCTGCTATTAACCTTAAATGCTTATTAGTGGTTGTATAATGCGGGCATGACACAGAATCCCGAGTGTCTTAAGAGAGGGGAGCTCCCGTACTAGCTCATTACATAATAATAATGTTGTGCTTGCAGATGTGAGTTACAGTGTGATGGACCTATTTTACTCTATATTTGTAACTCAATCGACTTCGTCTGTCCATCTGCGTATAAATGTGTGCTTGCACCTTGCAAGTATAATATCAAACAGCTGGTCCATTCTGCTTTAATTTATTCGTACGTGACATAAGAAAAAAGTGTGGAGTCAGTATATATGACCAACTCTCTTCAGACGAATGTTTAAGTGATCCCGAAAGTTTGTTTACGATAAACGCGTTTTTTTTTCGTGTGCTGGATGTAATACAATTTTGAATATAATCTCCTTTTAATGGTTTGAGTGAAGAGGTATCAAATTTTTCTGAGCCAAATCCTAAATATGCAAAGTTTGAATTTGCCAGTGTAGAGCATTCATTAATGAGGAGAAACATAGTCCTAAAGCGGGTCCTTCAAAAGATTATATCTAAAAAAAGCCATGGCATGATTATCACTTATTTCTTTCGAACTGTCCGTGGTAAGCAATCTGGACTTCGGAAAAGTGATAGATAACTTTGNGCATGATTATCACTTATTTCTTTCGAACTGTCCGTGGTAAGCAATCTGGACTTCGGAAAAGTGATAGATAACTTTGACTAAGTCAAAGTTGGATGAAATTTCAAGGAATATTAACGCAGAAATACATTGTAAACCTTTGGCATGTCAATTATATTTAGAGTTGTGTATTTCTACTACGCCGACTGTAAAGCTAATGAAATGAATAATTTATGTATATTAGAAACATATTAATATAAGTTAATCAAAATATGCGGAAAGGGGCTCATTATAAAATTTGCCTGAGTGATGAAAGTATCTTGTTAAGGATGTGTGTGCGTTGTAAGGTTTTCCTCAAGCGTTAAAACAATTAGTTTTTTAAATCTTAAGTAAATATTCTGAGACAGTGGCTAATTACAGCATAGCAGTAGGTGTTGTTGGCGGGAAGTGGTATTTACAGTTATAAGTAGTCATTAAAATATGAAAGGTATATGTTAATGATAATGTTATTATTAAATTTGTTAAATAAATAAACAATGAGATGAATATCACAAGAGTAAATAAACATCAAGAATATATATTTTTTNTATTAAATTTGTTAAATAAATAAACAATGAGATGAATATCACAAGAGTAAATAAACATCAAGAATATATATTTTTTTATATTTCCACGCAATGAGACCCCTCACAAATTGGGGCCCAGGGCAGAGTGTACCCCCCTCCCCCTTCCCTCTATTCTGAGCNTTATTAAATTTGTTAAATAAATAAACAATGAGATGAATATCACAAGAGTAAATAAACATCAAGAATATATATTTTTTATATTTCCACGCAATGAGACCCCTCACAAATTGGGGCCCAGGGCAGAGTGTACCCCCCTCCCCCTTCCCTCTATTCTGAGTGGACCTGCAACTGATAAGATAACACAATAGATAACACGACACAAACGGAAGGAAGTGAAAACCCAGCAGAGAGATAACCTAAACAAATAACAGGTAAGACCTCACAGGTTACCAACGCTTATCTACATTGTTATCTCCCGTGTTAAAAAAAAGTCAAACGCGTTATACACAGTAATACCAGGTGCATGGATTCCCGTGAAAAAAATATAACTAGGTAACATAAAATAAGAACCGGTGGACCGATTTCGGTCAAACAAACTTTACTGACATTTGTGAATTATACACAAGTTCTACATCACAGAGAACACGCTAATTACCAGTTGTAGAAGTAAATTTTCGATAGAACCACATGTCAACACCAAGCTCAAACTTCACTCTTCTTACGAGAGAGCAAAACAGGTGTTGAATAAATACTAGTTACAACAGTCTGATAAATAACACCTTCACGTACTGGAACTGTCTTCTAACAAACAAAGTTCCGGGGATCCAATCCAGACATATTGGTAAACATAGGTTTACTTGTGTTACGACGTTAACGAAAAAAATATTGTGCAATTTGTATTTATTCATCACCTGGTTTGTTCTCTCGAGAGGAGATGAAGTTTGGCATTGGTGAAGAAATATGGTTTTATGGAAAATTGATTAGCAATACTAGCAATTAGCATATTCTTGACCAAGCATAGTTGGTTGTAATTTCCGAACCGTTTAAGGTATCGCCTCCAAATTCATAACATAGTCATCGCCCTCGACTTTGAACAGGGCCGCAGGATCAAGGCACATCCTAGGCCCTCCTACATAAAAGCATATTTGCCCGACGTTTCTCACCCACCCCAAAGCTGCGACCACCAAATTCATATTCCAGAAAAATCACTTCCGACTGCAACCGAGGAGATAAGGGAGAGTAGGCCTAAAGATCTGTTACAAGCATGGTTGGCCAGCTTTTCCAGACCTTTGAAGTTCGGGAACATGTAATATCCGTCCAGGCATGTAAATAAAATATAGGTATACATAGGGCCAGTGACTTTTCGCGTAAAAATCGGAGCACACATTAGACTTCAATACTTTATACACACTTCAGCTGTTGTTATACCTCCATTGGCTGCTGGTCACTTGTCCGTCTTTGACCAAGCCAATCAGGACTAAGAAACCCTGACACTGGACCTTCGTGATTCAATCCCAAACTGTTAACACGGGCCAGAACATTTTTTAGCCAATCAAAAAAGCTGGACGACCCTACAGTGCTTTGGAGTGTATCTTGTCTCGAAATCTTTTCGCGAAATATCACTGCCCCTAGGTATACGTATGTATACCTTTATCCCGCATCGCAAAGTTACCGTTTCATGTGGGAGTGTAGGGTCTGAAATAGCACATACACAAGCATCGGCCTGCACGCTCTCATCGATCACCCACAACCGCCCTTGTCGTCTGCTACCGCAGGTGTCTACCAACTCGGATATCAAAACGAGCAAATGAAATTCGGACATGAACCCTGAAGATATTGTTTTACTTCCAAGAATTTGAAGTTTAATTAAAAATATAACTGGTAAAAATCATATTTGATAATATTTTCATAGCTAGACAACAAACAAAGACTGCAATTTACAATCTCGAGCACTCTTGGGTTGTCAATTGCCTGTATACACATTTGCATATTGTCCCTTTTCATTGGTTGCTTTGGCCATGAGAATTGTATATATTACCATGGGGACAAATATCATTCTGAGGAGCAACATAAATTACAAGAATATTATCAGCTGTACCATATTTAGGTATTGATTTAGTGCAATGAATATTAGCCTATCTGAAAGGCCTACTGAAATATCAGTCCTTGCAGTGCATAATCTCATTAATTGACGGTCACAAATGACGAAGTAAGTTATAGAGCTCTGAACAATATCTGCTCACAAAGTATTACTGGCCCTAAAAAAAAAAAGTGATCGCATGCGTAGTGGTATTAAACACTCCTATCCTCTCCACACCACCGGATAAGTTTTTCAAACGGCCTACAGTTCCGGGTTACTTTGGAAAGCGCGGTCATTAATAACCGGAGCTGACTGGAGATTCCAGCGAGATCCATTTTCAGCGGTGCCAGCCGACAGGGCAAAAAAAAAAATCCCTTGGCTGGGGATGTTCCTTCCCCGGCGGAATATCATTAAGAGGGTATTGACGGAGCTGGGCGATCGCTAATGAAGAGCCCCTCAGAGGGAGATGTTTGATTTCCCGTCGCGGGTGCAGGCGGCCGTGATGCACTCAATTTGCGAAACTCGAGGGTTCTTAACTAGCGGTTCTCGGCTCCAGCACAGAATTACCAATAGCACAGAGGCCAAGCTATGTTTCGTGAACTAACGCCGCACCTCGCCTCCAGCACAGAATAGCTAATATTACAGAGTTCAAAATACACGGTGTATCGATAACTTGTTTGCAACACATAACAACTACAGACCTGAAAAATTCGCGGTTTCATCTCGGGACAAGCTAGAATTCAAAACTTCGTACGTTTATATTTCTTATTACATTGGCCCACCCGTTAGTTTACACCTCCTGGACAACTCTGAACCAATAATAAACACACAATAGAATGCAGACCCAGTCACCGTCTTCCGCTAATGCAGCACGCCACCAATTAACATTGAAATATGCGTGATTTTGCATACGACAATGGAGCGTAACCTACAGGTCGTTGAATTCAATTTTTCAGGTCTCTAGTAATAGCTAATAGTACTCAGGCAATAATGTATTTCGCGAATTGAAGCCACACTTCGTCTCCAACAGCTATTAGCTAATAGTTAGGGGCACCCGGATTTCACGAAAAGATGTCATCACATGCTAGATTTCAATACCCTACTGGCGTACCAGCAGTTTTCTTTTGCTCATTGGTGACGTGTCTTTGCGTGAAGACAGTTTCCTACTTGACTGGCCAATTATAATTACGTGACTTCAGCACTATACATCAGTGATTCGTGCGCAGACATCTGAGATGCATAACATCAAAACCATCCAATCACGAAGGTGAACCTGAACTTAAATGTTGTGAAATATAACTGGCCGTGAAATTTTTTTTTTGGAAATTCGCGTGTGTCTACTTATATGTAGGGCCAGGGACTTTTCACGTAAAAAATCGGGGCACACAGTAGACTTCAATACTATATACACACCTCGGATGTTGTTATAACTCCAATGGCTGCTGGTGCCATGTTCGTCATTGACCAAGCCACTCAGGACTGAGTAACTCCAACACTGAACCTTCGTGATTCGTGCGCAAACGGTTAACACGGGCCAGAACATTTTTTTAGCCAATGAAAGAAGCTGGATGAATATACAGTGCCTTGGAGTTTATCTTGTCTCGAAATATTTTCGCGAAATATTACTGCCCCTACTTATAGTAAAAGGACCAAATTGTCAGATTTGTTTCGGCGAACTTAAGCCACGCGTGACCCCGAGAAAAAAAAGTCCCGACGCGTCAGTAGCGTGCATTAGGGCCGGAAAAAAATTTCGCTAAACAACGTTTTCTTGAAACTTACCACGGCATAATTTT
Organism: Clitarchus hookeri; assembly: GCA_002778355.1. Lineage (NCBI taxonomy): Eukaryota > Metazoa > Arthropoda > Insecta > Phasmatodea > Phasmatidae > Clitarchus > Clitarchus hookeri. Next base: position 1,620 of record NQII01005121.1, on the reverse strand, counting down.
TCATGGACACAAATATAGCCTATTTTGTAATAACCAGTGGACTTACTTTGTAAGTCATTAACAGCTTGAGGTCCGTACATGCAGATATAGGCATGTTCACGGTAAAATGAACACTTTTGAAAGCTCTGCTTAAAATCTACTTGTATGCAGTTTGTGTATTCTTCCACCCTACGTATAATTAACATGGCCACGGGCCTCAAAATGCGTCGGTCAAATGAAACTGTAAAATTATTAGAAAAGGAAATATTTTACAAAACAGCTTTTTTTTACATTTTGATGCGTTAAAAAAAACACGGGAAGCGAAAGAATTAATTTAAGATGTTACCAGTGGTTACTTAACATGTTTTATTCGACGTTAAGATGTGGAACTACTTTGCCTCCATCATTACCAACTTTACTGAGCGCACGTCGCACAGTGTGCCCGATAAAATACATTCAGGTAAGAACAGTGACTTTTTTCTAAGGTTGGTTTCAAAAGTGCTCACTTTATCGTGAACAGCCTTCATAAGTAGGCGGAAACTGAGAACGGTTGTAACAATTTCGCTTTGATCGCTCGTAGCATTGCCATTCTGGCCGTAAACAACAAATAAGTCGCTTGACATAGAAGAGTACTCATTTGCCTTCAAATTTATATTAAACTGATAGGCCTAGGTGCAGTAGTTGCCAGACAGGAGACGTTTCACAAGACGTGTGCCAACTGTTACAACTGACCCCATGCCAAGGGCGGTTGTAACAGTGATGGGGGGTCAGTTGAAACATTCGCAAATAATACACAATGCACGCATTTCAATCAGTTTTATTACTAATAAATCACATGTGAGTACTTTTACATAATTTAATGTTAATATGGCACTATTTTAGTAACATTTTAAACAGTCTTCTTTAATGACTTTATAAAATTTTACATTTTCGAGTTAACGTCGTATTTAAAAACAACATGAAGATAGTAAAATAGTATCTAATCAAACAAAACAACTTCTAAATGGAGGTATCTTTAAGTTGTTTTTAACAACGAGTTCAAATGCTAACTTTCTTACCTTTTAAGTAGAAAGACCGTATTATATATCTGCACAACGGATGAGGTATTTGGCNGTTCAAATGCTAACTTTCTTACCTTTTAAGTAGAAAGACCGTATTATATATCTGCACAACGGATGAGGTATTTGGCCAGTAGATGTTCTTGATCTTCCGTAAAGACTCTGTTATGAGCTACATATCCCATACTAATATTTACTGCCTCGGCGAAGACCTTCGTTCGTGGCATTTCTCTTTCGTATGTATCGTAGCAGAGAGACGTGGTTAACTCTGTAGATATCTGCTGCTCGTCTCAAAGAACTCCCACTTTTAACTCTTGTAACGTGATATGTCGCTTACACCTCTCGAAGACTTNGTTCAAATGCTAACTTTCTTACCTTTTAAGTAGAAAGACCGTATTATATATCTGCACAACGGATGAGGTATTTGGCGAGTAGATGTTCTTGATCTTCCGTAAAGACTCTGTTATGAGCTACATATCCCATACTAATATTTACTGCCTCGGCAAAGACCTTCGTTCGTGGCATCTCTCTTTCGTATGTATCGTAGCAGAGAGACGTGGTTAACTCTGTAGATCTCTGCTGC
>NQII01005120.1:156704-174135 GCA_002778355.1 Clitarchus hookeri | reverse complement strand
CCTCCTGCATAAACATTCCTTTTTCTTTAAGGATATGTCAATTACAGGATATCTTTATGTACGAATATAACATAATAGAAAACCAACCGCATTATCCAAAGAAACCGGCCTTAAAAATGCAGTATAATACTTATTTTTAATAATTAAATATTAAAATTGGAGTATCTGTGCAAATTCTTTCAAATAAAACCATTTTATAAAGTAACTAATATAATTTTTTAGGTTTTCGTGTTTAGGAAACGATATCGCTGCCGATATTCAGCAATTTATTCTTTCCTCAAAATGGTAACGTTAAGAAGCTGGTTGTTGAAAGTGTACAAGTGTNAGGCTTTTCTGATTTTTAATTCGGTTCAGAAAGGATGACACTTCAAGGGGGTATTAATCCTTCCATCTTGCATTTATTTTTGTTTCTTTGTACCTTACTTTCAATATCAGTAATTTGAAAACGAAGGCTGTCAGTACATATGGCATACCTTAAACATAAACTAAAGATTAGGTAGATGTATTATTAGTCTTCTACGCATATGCCCAAAATTTACCTACAATAAAGTAACACAACTGTCGAAATCACATGGTCAACAATGATGAATGCGCTTGTATATATCTTTATTTTCAAAAGACAAGCATTTTACATGAATAAAATACTTTTGAAATTAATCAAACAGCATAAAAAATTTGTGAGAGGAAGAATATATACATTTCAAAGTATTTGTTTACTGATAACTATTCTAACCTCAAATTCAATACCTACCGTTCTTGCTAGTCGTATTGGCAGAAAAGCAGTTCAACGTTGGGGCACGGAGATTGGTTGTGCGCAGCCAGCGAGATCGACCTACCTCATCTTTAGTCTATGACCTTAACAGTTATTTTTAAGATCATCACATTTTAATTAGGTTTTTGTTGCATATGTAACCGTAATTAACACTTGACTCATTATTTATTCTTCTTCGGTCTCACGCGAGAAAATATGGACTGAAATCAGTCTATTATGATTTCAGGAATTCTGTAAAGTAGTTCTTTATGCAATACCAAGGTTTAGATTTTAATATTAAATCTTTGTAGTAACTTATAAACTTATCAACTAAGTAAACACAAGTTGGCAAGGATTCCACCAACTTAACGCATTTAATGTTGTGAAGACTATTATTCAAGTGTTCCCGCAATGAATGTTTTTAATACTCCGCTCTTCGTAATCCATTCGTAAGACTTAAATGTCCCGTAACTCTTTATCATGGAGAAACCCCGTTATCGAAAAAAAAAACATAAAACTCACGCTGTTTTCTACTACACAATCAAATTTATAATTTGTAATTTCTAGCAAAACATTACGTTCCTTCGAAACTGCACAGTCCCTGAAGTCGTAAATTAAGCAGTATATCTTCACTNTATTTCTAGCAAAACATTACGTTCCTTCGAAACTGCACAGTCCCTGAAGTCGTAAATTAAGCAGTATATCTTCACTGCATTTACAACACGCAACAGGTTAGTCTACTTTTCGAACCTTCTTCGATCAGGCATTAAAATATCAAGCAAAGAGCAGGGTTCTCTGCCAATAAAATTGTACTCAAGCCAAGCGGAAAGCTAAGAGACTAATATGAAATTGGAACTTGCCTAACGAGACACGCCCCTAAATAGCCACATGGCTATTTGGGGGCGTGCTGGCGCTCGGAGCCAAGCGTTTGGACATGTCGCTATTTTCCCAAATGCTACAAAACCTTATGCTTTATAACCAGCCTCTGCATGACCAACAATACAAAAAATTTCCCATAATACCAAGCAATTTCCTATAAATCCATATTTCATCACCTAACTCAAACTTGATCATCTTTCGAGAATACANCCCATAATACCAAGCAATTTCCTATAAATCCATATTTCATCACCTAACTCAAACTTGATCATCTTTCGAGAATACAAAACAGGAGAAGAATAAAAACTGATAACCGAAGATTGATTATAAACACTTTGGAAACTTCATTGGGAGAAAAATCCACAAAAAAGAAAACTTAGGTATGCATTCCTTAATTTCGGGCGTCAGCCGCTATCGTAGGCTTACCAGTATATTTCTGTTTTTTTTCTTTTGTGAATGTTTAGTGTAGGGAATCATAGGACGATTGTTTTATGCAGCCAAAGATATTTTCTTCCATAAAGTTGTGATATGAAATGTTTCACTGACATTACTATGATATTCCTCCTTAATTTTTATGAAGCCCGTTCTGGTAATCAGATTTCCCTGGCCATTTCTATAACTTACTCAATAAAATAAAAAAATTAAAGAGTTTTTTTTCTATATAAATAATTTATTTTATTTTATTAGAAGGAAAATAAATAATTTCATTGATATGGTGNGCCGCTATCGTAGGCTTACCAGTATATTTCTGTTTTTTTTCTTTTGTGAATGTTTAGTGTAGGGAATCATAGGACGCTTGTTTTATGCAGCCAAAGATATTTTCTTCCATAAAGTTGTGATATGAAATGTTTCACTGACATTACTATGATATTCCTCCTTAATTTTTATGAAGCCCGTTCTGGTAATCAGATTTCCCTGGCCATTTCTATAACTTACTCAATAAAATAAAAAAATCAAAGAGTTTTTTTTCTATATAAATAATTTATTTTATTTTATTAGAAGGAAAATAAATAATTTCATTGATATGGTGGGTTCAGTTTCTTGCAATGTTTTGCAGGTGCATTCACGTTTTCTTGTAGTCTCTTATCTTTTCAATATTAACCCGAGGAAATACTTTAAAGAAGATACTTTAATATAAATAATAATGGTGAACGTGTGCTAATCTTGTAATTTTTCACTAACCAATGGATTAAACAAAATCAGTTTGTTGAAACTATTGTGTACACGTGGTTTCAATCACTCCAAGCACCAAGCTTGACTAGCGTTTGGCAAGTCGTAGTCTCAATCCCGGTCTGTTGCACTACATGTCGTTTTTCCCAACTGGCTTTCCAGCCACATTTCTGGCAGTTGCCTGTACAATTTTATTACATAAATCTCAATTCCTCATACATTATTTTACGGAATTGGTTTGCATGTGTGCATAAAATAACTTGAATAAATGAACACTTCGAACCAATCTGCCAAGGATTAGTTCCAAATTTTCCTCTTGTGGAACGGCGCGAAAATTATTAAAAAAAGTTACCATTAATAACTTTAGAAGAATAATTTATCACATGTTAACTGTTTTTCATGAGCTGTATATGTTCTCTCGCCAACACATGCGCGTGTGTGAGCTATACTCATTTCTCTAAGCTGACTTGCCGTTGTGAATACGAGCATTTGAGTACAAACAATTAATACTTGACACCCCGAAAGCCGGATTTCGCTTTGTGAACCGGGCTTTTGATTTGATTGGGAAAGAGAATTTTCATACTTCAATAAATATGGAAATCCTGTGGAATTAAATGAACCAATTCAAGCCTAAATGTTGCGCAAAAAATATATAAGGATTAGTTTCCTCTCTGCGTATTGTGATAAACAAACGCTCTCTTGTTTCGTTTCGCACCTGTTTATCATTGTCAGCCGTACGCCACTCTAAATGACGGGGACGTAAAAAAGTTTGAAATCACTGAAAAGCCTCAACACATCAAGGCATGTGGGTACATTGTAACCCTTTAAAACCAGCTGCATGTTTATTTTCATAAGTAACAGTGACGGGTATTTATACTACAACTGACTGAAATGACCACTGGATACCGATTCGCTACATATGATTTCGTTTTATGGTGGTAATATCAGTATGCTCTCCGTTTTTAAATTCGTATTAAAATAACAGAGAGATAGATAAAGACTGTTCGCGGTAAAGTGAGCACTCTTAAAATAAACCTTTGAAAAAAGTCACTCTCCCTACCTGCGTGTGTTTTAACAGCCACACTACGTAGCATGCGCCTAGTAACGTTGGCAAGGACAGAGGGAAAGTAGTTCCATGTCTTAACGATGAATGAAACGTTTTGGTAAACATTTGTCAGTACTACAATGATTTATTTTTCTTTCCGTAATTTTAACGCATATAAGTGTACAAATTAGAAAATCAGTAAAATAATTACTTTTCCAAACATGTACCGTTTCCTTAGAATTATGCATGAATATATATATATATATATATATATATATATATATCAGGTCCATGACAATGTTTTCTTTTCATATGACGGAAGGATAAGCAAAATTCTTACAAGGAGATCTTAAGCAGAGATTTCAAAAGTGCTCGGTTTACCGGGAACAACCTTTAATCTACATTTCCCTCGATTGTCTCATCGAAGCAGAGACATGAATGTAATTTCCTGTCTTTATAAAAATTAATTGCTAAACAGCACGGGCAATTGCGAGATGTCAACAAACTAAGAAGTTCGAGTACGTAAAAGGGATAACTNTATTAATTGCTAAACAGCACGGGCAATTGCGAGATGTCAACAAACTAAGAAGTTCGAGTACGTAAAAGGGATAACTTGTTCCGGCTGACGACGAGTAGCTGCAACGTACCAGCAGTCGTCGGTCCTGACTGAGCCCAAGACAGGGATCCAGAGAAATCACGTAGACATTTAAATGATGAGGACGTGCGAGTAACAAACCTGTAAAAAAATGTTTTGCACGCTTCACAACTAACTCTTTAGTAACTATGTGCCAGAGGTGTTCTCATAATATTATATTTAAAATGCTGTATCTTTACAACGTATTGTTTTATGAAGCATTCAGAAAGAATCGTTTGTGTTTCACCGTGTCTATAATAAACGCGAATTCTACAGTATTTGTTAACACTCAACACAAGTTTTACATATTCCACNGTGTTTCACCGTGTCTATAATAAACGCGAATTCTACAGTATTTGTTAACACTCAACACAAGTTTTACATATTCCACGGTATCGTGCTGTAAAACGTACTACAATTTACTTGTAATGCTACATAAACAATCTTGGGAACTAATTTCCGAAGAATCGTCTGTAGATACACAAAGATGTTTACGCCGCAGGGCTTCGAAATAAAGAGTGCACTCCAAAGACGGGAATTTTAATACAGGATGTCGTGCACTCAGGAACCAAGGGAACCGGGTTAGATCTTCGTTGTGTTATGTTACGAGAAAAAATACTCTCAACTCTTCCTTACTTCACTTCCAAGTCCCCTCAGGCAGTTCTCTCCGGTGTAAATTCTTGTTGTTGAAAGCTATTTTCCACGACCATTATGACAAGTTCTGTCATAAGTGTACCCTATTCCATTATATCCTAGCTGTCGCTGAGTGTATTATTGTTACCTTTTCCACTTCCACATCGAAGATATTATTGTAGTCATACACATCGCTTCCCAAAATGACGAATCGGTTGATTTTTCGGGAAATCACTCCCTGAATTTAAAACGTTGTGAGTACTCCCGCCTCCATCGTGGCTTTCCGTCGCTGGCAATACAATATTAAATAGGACAAAATTAAATTTCAGTTTTACGAGATTACTGGAGCGTATCATTAATAACAACCCGTAAAATGTAACGAAGTGTATGATATTTGAAATGTCATAACATTAATCTTCCCTTAATATCATCAGCAATAAGTGAGTCAGTTTAAATGTAAACGGACCCTGTTTCTTCTTATTAGTTATAGGGACTGAATGCTTTGTTACTGATCGTAACTTCAAAGTCGTTCGTGTGTTCTCAAAGCGGTGTTTCAACGTTTCTCTCACTTGTACTGTTATTTTAATTTATTTAGAAAGGACGTATTCCTCTAACTTTATTTAAAAAAAGAAACGCGAGGAATGAGAAGACTCTTTACACGAAGGGGGTAAAACCTGCAGTGGACATTAGCGGAATGCAGCAGATATACGGCGAGAGTTGTTTAAATCAAATCAAAATCCACAAGTAACTAAATCACTAAAAAAAAAAAATTCCCGAGTTCTCTGCGTTAAAAAACGTATTCAACTTAAAATGCCAATGCCATTATTAACGCTGTGATGGAACGTTTAGTGATGATTAGTGAATATTAATGTGTCAAATTACAGAGAAATTAAATAGTTCCTCTGGTTCGGCAATATGGTTTCCATGAGTAATTAAATTTCAGGAAAGTTTTTGTATGTTGGTATTCCACATGAAATGAGAGTTGTGCAAAAGAAAATTATCAGCATTTATGAAAAAGACTTTTTCATTTATGAAAGAGACTTTTTCTGAAATGAGAAGTAACCGTTGAAGTGACTTGTATGCACCATTTTNAAGACTTTTTCATTTATGAAAGAGACTTTTTCTGAAATGAGAAGTAACCGTTGAAGTGACTTGTATGCACCATTTTGCACCAGAGAGCAAGTAAAGTGGAGAGATTTCAGCGGCTTTTAAACATTGAAATCTTGAGAGCCGATGAGAGTGAAGTGAGGTAGGTATGGAGCAGCGCCGAAATGCTAGGGCAGGAGAAACGGGAGATCGTCGAAAAACCCGCCGACCAGCGACATCGTCTGGCACGATTCCCACGTACGAAAATCCGGCAGCGGCCCCATCCGGAATCAAACTCGGTTTGTCTAGGTGGAAGACGAGAAGTCCGACCACTGCACCACCGCGGCCACACCAGANCCATCCGGAATCAAACTCGGTTTGTCTAGGTGGAAGACGAGAAGTCCGACCACTGCACCACCGCGGCCACACCAGATAGCGAGTCGTGCAGGGTTTTATATAGAATCATGTGTCTCCTGTCCGAAAAAAAACAATTAAAATGCACTGTACTGCAGGAAAGCTGATTATAACAATAACTTGCAGAATTAAAGGGCTTATTTGGGTTCGGTTCACGTACAACATACTGTAAGCGAAACGGAAGGGACACCAAGCGACCACTGAGTCTTGAAATCCTGAATAACGTAAGTTTCCTCATCANCTGTAAGCGAAACGGAAGGGACACCAAGCGACCACTGAGTCTTGAAATCCTGAATAACGTAAGTTTCCTCATCAGAAACTCCACACACTGATACAATCAGCACATACTGTATTTATAAACAGACAAGTTCCGCATAGTCACCCAAAGATCAAAAGATTTGATGAGAAGTACTAAGTCCAACGTAAAGGTTTATCGAGTGCGATTCAAGGAAACAATGCTAAAGAATACAGATACTAGTTTTATTACAAATTGGTAGAGAATTTGACTACAAAAGTTAAATCACACAAAACGTTACCGGTCACAAGAATTTCTAGGGAGCTCACATAAAAACCTTACTATAATTTATCGAAATCCACATAAATATTTAAAATAGAAACTGACCTGTATTTCCCTAAGTGAGCACGGCAAACGAATATCGATGAAGCCTTTTACGTACAACATTGTCAAACACCATGCGATTCGTGGAACTGTCTTGTCTTGTACATGTAGAACATTTGCGTAGCTGTGTCCGAGAACGCATCGGCAGTCCCTAGTTAGCTGCCGGCCGTCNCGTCTTGTACATGTAGAACATTTGCGTAGCTGTGTCCGAGAACGCATCGGCAGTCCCTAGTTAGCTGCCGGCCGTCAAAGGTCGATTTTCGCCCAGAAAACCAAGGTAGGAAAATTCCATATATTTTTCACATACTGCTAGTGTTTTAGGATTCATGTCATGTTGTGGCAAAATTGCGTCGATCGGGAAAATTACGAGAGGTCGTTCTCAGCTACTGCGAGAACTAGGTCCAGAGTCAAGTTCAAGAGGCGTGGCTGGTTTTGGAAATACATGATTTTGCTTCGGAACAACGTTAGTTCTCATTCAGCAAGTGTATCATTATAATACTGTCGAGATTTTACATTAAAGCTTTTGGACTAAAATTTTTTTAATATCTACGGTTTGAATGACAAAATCTCGGAATACCGCCAAAATCGGAAATCTCGTGTAGAACGTAAGAGCGACGATTGGCTACCTAAAGTGTTATACAAGTATCAAAACAGAGGTTTCCGTAGTGTGGGTAAACCAAAACAAGAAGTTACCGCAATAACTAATAAGTCTACCTCCCTCTACATGGTTGCAAATGGATTCGATGATTTTCTTAAAAGCGAAGATTATAGGTAGGCGTTGACGCCCGGTTGACAGAGATGTCACCAGAGATAGAACAAGAAACATGTGCCATACTAACGAGACAATTACATGTACACAGGTGCCTCAACCAGGACTCTAAATCAGAACCCCTCGTACTGTAAGCTGGCATGCAACCANACAATTACATGTACACAGGTGCCTCAACCAGGACTCTAAATCAGAACCCCTCGTACTGTAAGCTGGCATGCAACCAACTACATTAAAGACGTAGGATTAGGATTACGAGTATCAACTTCTATTGTAATCGGTAGCATTTTGGAAGAAGGGGTTTACTAACTTGAAGTATTTAGAGGGCAGTCATTTTTAAATCAAGTATGTGAGTCACTTAAAAGATGTAAATTTACATGACCCTCTCTAAAACTAATGGTGTGTGAAAATTCGTTGGGAATCGTTTGACTGGTTCCCTAGCTGAGGCATAAAAGCTCCAGTTTCTCATGTGATGCTATCTTCATAAATGGCAGACAAATAACGTCGATGTTTGTCATAGAAACAGTAAGCGAATAAAATTTTTGTGAAATGATTTTCTGACATGACGGTTGAACTACAAAGGTATAACTTGTCGCCNTACAGTAAGCGAATAAAATTTTTGTGAAATGATTTTCTGACATGACGGTTGAACTACAAAGGTATAACTTGTCGCCTGAAATTGGTTGGGATCTGTTAATTTTTTCCCAAGATATGACATAACAATTTTTTTTCATGTGGCACTATTTCTAAAAATTGTGGAGAAGAGAGACTCTATAGACACATATGAATGTCGTAGTAAAATAGCTATTTATTATACCTTACCGATAATAATCCATCATGCCATATGTTGTTATTTAGCGAAGTTATCATAATTAGGAGATGTTATTCAACACAATACCCTCTGTCAGTTAGGCTAACAAGATACATACGACATACGATTGGATCAATAATGTCTACAGAATTTCAACGATTACTTTTTTTGCATTGTTTTAATGATGGGTGCTCTTAAAACATATAATCCACATCACACATATTACGTCGTATTCTTTTCGACATTAACTTTTATTTGCAAAAGTACGAAATGTCGCTGGTTTCCTAATTTTTCGATGAATAAATACATAATGCAAGAAATGAATTTTATTGAATAATGACCATTCTTCAGCTGGCAATAGTTCAGGAGAAAAATTAACATTCAGTGAGGAGACTAAGTTAATTCCTACAGTGCGTGATGTTGGTATCTTAACTGTTACATTGCCCCTTGCTGTAAACGACTTTGGGTGGGAGTATCTGTAGAAATCACAGTGTTTTAGCTGCATGTTGTCATATATAGGGGTTGGGAGGAGGGAGGGAGGGATGTCGCTCGCGCAGGAGGGAGGGAAGACGCAGCTATCTCACTACTGCCAGACAATTCTGCTATCACTCAGCTACTGACAGGTCCATGAATGGCTACAGACACGAGCGTGAAGGAGCAGCCTGATAAGGGAAGTTTCTATTATTTCGCCCGTTAAAAGAATAATTTACCTTTATTCGTCTGTCTTTTNAGGAGCAGCCTGATAAGGGAAGTTTCTATTATTTCGCCCGTTAAAAGAATAATTTACCTTTATTCGTCTGTCTTTTGCGGTATAAGGCTGGTATTTTCCGTGTTAGTCCATAATGTCACTCTCACTTTTCCCCGACCGGCTCATAGATCGTCGTCTTGCAAGATAATTATTTATTGAAAGAGCAACACATGAAAAGCTTAGTGTGTCACAAAATAGGACTTAGATATTCGCTGTGAAACTAAGTGCATACAAGGAAAGGGGAAAGGAAATATGTAGAAATTTACCTACATTTGACTGTCATGCACACGCTGTTTCCTTTCANTATACAAGGAAAGGGGAAAGGAAATATGTAGAAATTTACCTACATTTGACTGTCATGCACACGCTGTTTCCTTTCATTAACGACGTTGTTTTAGTTCGTTGTACATACTTCAGTTATTTCCGTTTTTTATACCAGTAACATAAATACTGCTAATCGTGACTAATTTTCTGATTTTGTTGTTAATCAGCTCTTTCTGTTGCTTGTAAATGCCGGCATTACGATTTTGTTCGAACATGAATATGCCTGTTCCTCTTAATCGGGAAATATTTTTAGCTAATCTGTAAGTTTGGTGGGATTATTGCTCCCGGGTAATGGAAGGAGTTTTTCCGATTCTAACATTTAACAACATTTTGCCGCAGTCTGAAAAATGTATTATAACTCTAATGTTGCTATAAACAATTACTCAGGATTACTAAGCCTGAAAAAATGGAAATTCAGCGTGAATATTTTACACGCAATTTTAAGAGTCAACGTGTACGAACAGCACACTATACTCGCTCGGGTTTTCCTTCCTTTTCATTCAAAATAGGAACCGTTATGTGGTCACAGTTAGTTGATCCAAGTCCCTATTCACAAAAATTACAATGACATAGCTGAAGAAAGGGGAGATTTTGAACTGGAATTATTATACATTCAAAACATAACGTGAGTTTTGTGTTTATTTAGGCTTAGACGATCTACGCTTTCTCAAAAATAAGTGTTACATTTTGTCACGATTCAATTTTTGTTCTGTAAAATGTTTATGTTCTTCAGCAAAACAAGAATGACTTTCACAGAATCGGTTTGCTTTCACGATGATTGTGCTGAAAAAGATACATGCTTCAAGAAAACGATTATCTATGACAAGATATGTTAGTTAAAAATAGTAAAATGGCAAATCCAATATTTAATTTTTTAACATTTTGCTTTGAAGTTCTACATTCTCAGATGTGTTAAAATATTGACATTCAAAATTTTCGCCCTCATATTACACTGGAATGTGATTAACTCTATCAGTTTTAATGCACATGTGAAATGAAAGCAAGACTAAGACTCCCATCGTTAAATGAAACTCGGAAAACAATCCTACTCAATTTTAGTTGGCTTTAATAATTTTCTTTATTAAACTGTAAAATAACGTAAAATAGGGTAATATTTTAAAATAGGGTAATCATTTTATTTCGGTCATTAATTTAAATAAATGTTCCTTTCCGAAGATATGCCAATGCTGTCCTGAGGAAAAAGGTTTTCACAAGTTAACCAGAGAATCAAATACACCGGTGGAAAATAAAAAATTAATGCCTCTCAAGCGGTGACGTAGAAACACCATATATGCATGGGGCACTGATAGAGGGCAGTACATGCAATGATTAACAGTGCTGTGCTGTGGACATAGTAGGAACTACGTACTAGGCATAACACCGCTGAGTCCAATACAACTGTAGTTGACTCGGTGAAATAGTAGTCTGTTCTTACAAGCATCGGCCGGTGTGCAGTAAGCATTGCAGACACGCCACGACGGCATAGATGACCACATTTCGTACAATTAACGGACTTTGAACGCGGTCGTATTGTGGGCCTGAGGGAGGCTGGATGGTCCTTCCGAAGCATTACCCAACGCGTAAGACGTGAAGTGTCTGCTGTGAATCATTGGTGGTGCCGGCGGTTCAACGGTGGTTCACATGCTCACCAACCTGGTTCCCGACGGCAGCGGCATACGGATTCCCACCTGGATCGCCGCATCAGACGAGCAGCCATTGCTGGTCGCGCGGCGACCGCCGCACAGATTAGGGCCAATGTTGCACCCAGGGTGTCAGCTAAGACCATCACCAACCGTTTGCTAGACGCTGGGCTACGATCAAGGGTGCCACTCGTCAAACTTCCTCTCACACCTCATACCAATGCAGTCCGCCTCGGATGGTGTCGCTAACGACACAACTGGAGAGATGAATGGCGCGAAGTTGTGTTTAGTGATGAGCAGATTCTGCTTTGGCGCCAGTGACAGTCGTTTGCGAGTACGGCGTCCACCAGGAGAGCGACAACAACCAGAGTGTATACGGCAGCGACCTATAGGACCAACTCCTGTCATCATGGTATTGGGAGCAACAGCCTACAATGAGCNGGACCAACTCCTGTCATCATGGTATTGGGAGCAATAGCCTACAATGAGCGCACGCCTCTGGTGTTTGTTGAGGGAACACTGAACAGTGAACGCTACATCCGGAACATCATACAGCCCTTTTTTTTGCTGATCCTACAACGCCAAGGAGATGTCCTATTCAGCAAGAAATTGCCCTTGCACACACATCTCATGTTACCCAACGCACTCTCGAAGATATTTGCCAACTCCCCTGGCCAGCACGATCACCCGACCTGTCCCCCATTTTACATATGTGGGACATCGTGGAAAGGCGTTTGGTGCGGTCTGCAATACCAGCAACAAACCTTCATCAAACTCAACAACAGGTGGAATTAGCGTGGAACAATATTCCCCAAGATGACATCCGATACCTTTATGATCGTCTCTACGCACGACTGCAGGACTGCATCGTCACTAAAGAATGCTACACAAGATACTGACATTGTTGTTCACGACACTCTGTGGCCTCTGTCCATAGGCGTACGGCCCTGTGATCATTATCATATACAGTGTACAACCTTTATAATTATTCAATAAATCCTTTATTCATGTGGTACCATTGCGTCCGGGTGTACATTTTTCATTTTCCACCAATGTATTTAGCGGTAATATTAAATTTTGACGAATTTNGTACCATTGCGTCCGGGTGTACATTTTTCATTTTCCACCAATGTATTTAGCGGTAATATTAAATTTTGACGAATTTAAGCTACGGTACGTGATTGTGTGAAAATATAAATAGAATAAATGTGTAAATACGCAGCCATTGTATCTCGGTACAATCTTCGTTTACGTTTCGAGGTTCACAGTATTACACAGATAGAGGGTGGGTTCAAAGGATTACACTGATAGAGGGTGGGTTCATTTCTCCAAAGTACTGGTATTACCTTTTGCTTGTTTCCAGACACGCATTGTGCGAGCTGTAGAAGCCATTGCGGTTTTCTTAGTTTTGTACTATCGGTAACGCTATGCCATTTTATAAATGCATTATTTATAAATTATTAAATAATTCGCACCTGACCATGATAGTTTTGACCAATTATGTAGGATCTACCTGGAAGTTCTTTTTATATGTGCAGCTGCTGTGACTATTCTTTAAAAATGATTTTCTTTTGACTGCGCTGGAGTATGCAAACCAGACAAATAATGAACCCCTATAGGAAAACTTTACCAGGTGCGANTATGTAGGATCTACCTGGAAGTTCTTTTTATATGTGCAGCTGCTGTGACTATTCTTTAAAAATGATTTTCTTTTGACTGCGCTGGAGTATGCAAACCAGACAAATAATGAACCCCTATAGGAAAACTTTACCAGGTGCGATCTGGGAAACGACGAGGCCACGATCATGGCCCCTCACATACAATGCAGTGGTCGCCGAAGGTGTTAATCGAATGGCTGCGGCCAGCANACGAGGCCACGATCATGGCCCCTCACATACAATGCAGTGGTCGCCGAAGGTGTTAATCGAATGGCTGCGGCCAGCAACAGCTAAATTTGCCGGAGATCAATAGTTCTGACACCACATTCGGTGGGGCCGCGGTGGCTGAGCGGTTAGACTGATTGCCTCCCACCAAGGCAAATCAGATTCAATCCCCGGCCGGGTCACTCCCAGATCTTCGCAAGTGGGAATCGTGCCGGACGTTACCGCTGGTCGGCGGGCTTTCTCGGGGATCTCCCTTTTCTTCTCGCCTCCTGCATTCCGACGCTGCTCCATTCTCGCCTCATTTCACCCTCATCGGTTCTCAAGACATCGTTGTTAAGAGCCGCTCAATGCTCAACTCAACTCAACCACATTCGGCGACGTGTTACAAACGAAAAATCTCCTCACAAGTGCCTCGACAACATCTACCGTGGAAAAGTGCCGAGGCACCACTTTGTTGAGAGGCGGAGACCAGGCATAAGGGCCAATAAGATGGTAGTCGATAGTTCGAGCACATGCTCTGACGGAAAATCGATGCTGGGAGTCTCGACCTATAATGACGTGTGGATTATCCTTGCTACAAACGTGCACTGGAAACAACAGTTTTCTTTACAGTGTAGGCGTGTGGTCGGGATTAGTTGTTCACATTTCCGCGGCTCGGGTCTTAACATATATAAAAAGTATGTACATCACATCCAAGAGAAATCTGTAGTCGAATCAGCGCTTGCCAACGCATAGCATTAGTGAGTCGATAAGCTCATCAATTCTCACGGCACGGGCTCGTTCCTAACGTTGTATTATGTGTGATTCGCGTTCATTCGTCCCATTTTGGTCTCGTCCGCGTTTGTCAGTTGCAGTCGTGGAATGCTAGTGCTCGGATGTTAGACGAATTAAATCACCCTGAATCGTTTAAAGCACATACGCCATCTAATTTACGGCACACTACGACTCGCAATGGAGACAGCGAACAACGAGGCCCGAAATAAGTTTCGCAAGCGGCCTTTCGGGCATTACGTCAACATGTTTGCACATCGGAAAAAAAAAACTTTGTTTATGAATGGCTACAAATATTTGTTCGTCAGAATTCCACATGCTATATGTCCTTTAAATTCGTGAACGAAGGATATGGATTGTTTTAGCTCAGAGTGTATTTATTTTGCTAAGGATTGGTATATTTTCTTTCTAAAGGCTGGGATCGGCTCTCAAGACCATGATGTTAAGAGCCGCCCAAATCTCTTCACTCACTCACTCACTGTAAAGGCTGGGAAATCAGCCTATGGTTCAAGGGTCCTGGGTTCTAATGCCTGGTTAATCATGGATGTGTGGACATGTTTTTTCAAGTTTAGTTAAAATTTTGTTTATAAGGCACCCCTCGCCAACTCCTCATCACCCTCCTGCAAAGACTAGTATTTTGTCATAACGCAGGAGCATTCGTAAGCGACATATTATAAAAACTGGATGGGAGTTAACTGACGTAATCACGATTAAACTAACCACCACGCGTGTTTGTTCATGTAATAGTACAGTCGACCCAGATTAGGAAGGTCGTATGTTCGATCGACACCACCTGAACTGGGCGAGGTTTTCTAAAATGGTTTTTACCTCCCCATACCACACAAGTGGCGATAAGTTCATTTCTGCGATCCTTCCCCATTATCCGCTCATAAGTTTAAGTTTTTATCAGCTTCGGCCCATTAAATAAATAACAGGCGATACGTGACGGCGATGCGTGACGGCATTGCCCAGTGAGCGATCTGACAGATTCAGGAAACCGGTTTACATGTAGACGTCACTTAAATAAATTTAAAAATTTAATAAATACAAGTTACATGGTGAATGTTAATAACCCCATTTCACGTGATTAAATTAACAACAGAAAGTGTCAATGTTTAAGTAAAAATCATTGAAAAATTTTCAATACACTATAATTTTATGAGCACATTATTCGGTGAGACAAAACTGGCATTGCAACCAAATACATGTGCGTAAGTATTATTTGTCATCATTAAATAAAGATACGTCATTTGTGATATAGAACCTATTATTACACAAATCGACATATGAAATCATTTTTTTTTNTCATTAAATAAAGATACGTCATTTGTGATATAGAACCTATTATTACACAAATCGACATATGAAATCATTTTTTTTTATTATCATGACAAGACTACCTTATAATAAGAGGCTCGTTTATAACCTGAAAATAAATTTATGAGTGNTCATGACAAGACTACCTTATAATAAGAGGCTCGTTTATAACCTGAAAATAAATTTATGAGTGAGGAGATTTGGGCGTCTCTAAACAGCGAGGTCTTGAGAGCCAATGAGGGTGATTTAGGTAAGAATGGAGCAGCGCAGGAATGAAAGGGCAGGGAAAACGGGATATCCCCGTGAAAACCCGCCGACCAGCGGCATCGTCCGGCACGATTCTCACATGCGAAAATCCGGGAGTTACCCGACCGAAGATTGAGCCCAGTTCTTGGTGGGAGGAGAGAAGCCTAACAGCTCAGCCACCGTGCCCCCTGAAAATAAATGTACCCCTAATTTTTTATAATAATAAAATATGTCTAAGTTGCGTTGCATGTCACACAACTATTCACTGAAAAAGGTAAAGTTTACACCTTGATTTTAGTGGGGTTCCGAAATCCTCCTTTGCTGACTTTCATAGTATACTGAGTTTCAGCGTGGGTGGATCTCGAGTCATAAATGTTTCTACCGCCTAGCGTATTACTTTAAAACGCTACACACAGAACAAAACATTTAATACGCGAGATTAATTTAATTTGGACACATTATTCCATAATGTTAGTGTAATGGTGGAGACTTGGTTTATGCACTAAGTGGCAAAGAACGAGAGTAAGTTCAAAACTCCATTAGCCTTTAACGTTTGAAAAAAACCGTATTTTGAATGAGGATCATAACTTCAACTTAAGAAATATCTGAATAACGTGAACGGTTATAAATAACGGAAATGCTTGAAATAATACTCTGATGACTACACATTATCGTTTTGATATGTTGAAAAAAAAAAGTACGCTTAAACTGTTCTAATTGCCAAATAACAATTATGTAATATTAAAATGTGTTAGTTACAGTATTTTATTACTCAAGTCAGTGACTATAGCAATTTTGTATTGCAGTTCAATGAGTGTGGTCCAAATTTATTGTGATTCATATGCTCAGGTGTGCACTCACATCGTGCGACTCATGCTAGCACGCCACCTACTGTCCTGCAACAGGACAGCTCGAAATGCGTTTTGCAAATTGCGCGTTGGCTTCAACTGAAAAATTCTAGCTTTCCTACTAACATATGTTTGTTTGATTCATAAAAGTAATTATTGCAATGAAAAATGAGCATATGCAATAAAATAAAATAATTAACCATTTATAGTAAAGAGAATATTCGCGAAATGCCAGCCAACCGTGGCTCTTCTTATGAAGCTGATTATAAAAGCATCCGTCCATGAAGAGTAAATGGAAACCAAACCAATACAATTAAGAAATAATGGGGAAACTAACGAAAACACCAAATCTGTCTGAATTAACTTTATGATTTGTAATATAACGACACAAAATAATGGATTAAATATATTTCACTTCATAATATTCATGAAGCGATAATTAGGATGTTTTTGTGATACGCTTATCTCTTGAGCATCTCGATGTTTTTAAAATTTACATACTGTAGTGCCCAGGATGGGTCACTGTGAGAGACAGTTAGGGGAGAAGTTACCAAAGTTAAATAAAAAAAGCGTAAATTTAAATTTTAACACAATTTTCTACACGCTCTTACTGTTTACAAATATGAGTATTGTAGGTAAAATTACTCACTTTGTGCAGATGCTGACGAGAAATGGAAGTGAGAAGCCAAAGTTAACGAAGCTAATGGGGTAGTCAAATGTTTAAATGCCACAACTATCTGGCTGCTCTTCCTCCCGGGATCCAGTACAAGATAAGTTGTCGTGTGACGGTTTAGGAATTTTAGAGCGACGCTGGCCCACAACCCCCCCCCCCCCCCCCCCCCC
>NQII01005120.1:144284-156078 GCA_002778355.1 Clitarchus hookeri | reverse complement strand
AGTCAAATTAGGTACCACACCTCGGAAGGGCTGATGTATGTAGTACTTGTGTAAACTCAAGACATTATATTCGTCCTTAACAAATGAAACAGTAAAAAGCTTTATTATTACAATACCCTCAACCTCCAAGCACATTATAGTCTGTGCCTGGAGGCTTTAACCAAGACACTATAAGCCACACTGTCTTCCACAGTGGCGGTATAGCGTCAAAGTGTTCACTCTCTGCCTGTCCTGTCTCTGTCTCGAAGGCCTTTGTGGAGGGTATTTATGCCAGAAATATGGATCATTTGTCCAGGAGCGTTCTCAGAGGTATTACGAGGTTGCAAATCTGTTTTGACCGGACGACACATGTGCCTGATGCTGGAAAGTTTTCTGGCATCTCCCTCGAGGAAAATTGCATCAGCTTGTGAGGAAAGCACGATGCTGAGTTAAGTCTGGGCTAGGGTAAAATTAGTAGGAATCACAGGCGTTGACGATGAGATCACCAGGATATGTGCGTGTGATAACATTTCCCACCGGACACGAACTGTGGTTAGGACAACCATGGCTAGAAGCTCTTGTCGGGTAGAAATATGCAGGCTGGAATGCAGGCTGGGCGTCACAGTACTTTCCCAAAAACCAAATTGCATTAATGATGGCTACGTCTGTCCATAATATCTCGCGATGACAGTTACATTCATTTCTGAAAATTAAACAAGATGGCTCTGAAAGAACTCTCAGCTAACTTTCCTCCGTAATATGTGTGTGTGGACAAACAGCAAAGTACTACTACAGCTCCAGATTTACATAGCTGTAATTGCTTCAAGATCATCCTTTTCGGCAGTAGCTTAGGGTCGTGGTACATTTTTCAGCGATCAGTTAGTTTTACATATATGCCAGCTTTCATGCCATATTTACATCAATTTGAAGTAGTTAAAATGTTTTACTGTTAATTTTGATGTTATAAAGCTGTTGTCATGCTCATGTGGGGNTACATCAATTTGAAGTAGTTAAAATGTTTTACTGTTAATTTTGATGTTATAAAGCTGTTGTCATGCTCATGTGGGGATTAAGAACCAGGGTGTATAAAAATGTTCTCAGTATATTTCCAAGTCCGTCAAACAACTCAGCAAATTTCTGTTAACAATTTTTTTTTCTCTAAGTAAACAGTCGCACAGAAATATTACCCGCTACAAGACATCGCAGTATGTGACATAATAAGGTTAAAATCTTGTATAAAATCGTAATAAGTGACCATTATCAAGATAGTGTAATATATAAAACTGCATAATTTCAAGAAAAAATTGTGGAGCTAACTGCAGCTTCTATAGTGCGTGACTGATACAATAAGGACTGAAATGAAAGAAGTTTTAAGAAATACAGTAAATGTGCTTGATCCTAAATGAATTTGTTCATCTAAATTAACATTTTGTGTGTAAACAAATATTTTTATTATTTATGTATAAACAAACTCTTTAAACAAATTTCAATTAAGATGCCATTGTAATGTAAAAAAAATTGCTGTAATTTGGAAGTATGTGATGATATGATAAAATTACTGTCGGCAACCAGCAAAATGTTTGTCAGTGTCTTCGAATCCGTTCATTATTTGAGAGGTTATAATATACATCGTCGACTTAGTTTGTTGAGGATGATCTAATTCTTATCACTGTCCGCTTCAGCTGTGACGTCACTGGGGATAATCGATAAGGCTGGGGTGTTGTATATCTGTACTTGACGAGTGGCAACGTATTCAGTCTTATATCCCATGAAAAGCGTCACAAGAATCCACGGCAAATAAAATTTATTGAGTCAATTTTTCTAACTTATATTTACAATGGACATAGACAACGTAAATTGTCTTATTAATCATACCGTACCACAGGCATTACAATTATGGGACAACAAGAAATCAAGTAGTCATCATTGATCAGGGGAAATTGTATTTCAGTAATTGATGCCCGATTTTGAGCGTAGTTGTGATCTGAGCAAGCTCACAATGACCGGATAATCGTTCCTAGAATATGTTTTGGGCT
Organism: Clitarchus hookeri; assembly: GCA_002778355.1. NCBI lineage: Eukaryota > Metazoa > Arthropoda > Insecta > Phasmatodea > Phasmatidae > Clitarchus > Clitarchus hookeri. The sequence goes on along the minus strand of NQII01005120.1, from coordinate 154,063 downwards.
AGAAGTGGGTGCTATGGTTGCTGCTCGGGTAATCTAGGTACGATCCGGTACGGTATCTGTGATCGGGAATCACCATTTTCGCGTTAATATATTGAGATTAAAGTATCCGGAAGTCGTGGAAATACAACAAAACCCCGTACTATACCACACTTCGGCGACTCAGATTATTTTATACTTAAATATCTGCACAAATTTACAGATATCTAGCAGCTCCATACAACAATACACATATTGTTGTGAAGAAATAATCAGACATCAAGCTTTTCAATAAAATATTTCACGTAAAAATGTGTTCAATGACGTATAATAATTATCTGTTCTATTGCATAGGAGCCGCGGTGGCATGGTGATTAGACAACTCACCTCCCACCAAGGCGAACCGGATTCGATTTCTGGCGAGATCGCCCCTGGATTTTCGCATGTGGGAATCATGCTGGACGATGCCGATGGTGGGTGGTTTTTCTTCGGAGATCTCCCGTTTCCCCCGCCCTTCCATTCCGGCGCAGCTTCATACTCACCTCGCTTCACCCTCATCGGCTCTCAAGACCTCGAGTTTAAGAGCCGCCCAAATCTTTTCACCCACTCCTATATGTTTGGCGTTTTGAGGTTTTGATACCACCATAGTTTCTAAAAAGAAACTTCTCCGGAAGTAAAGAAAATTTAATACTGTGAGCGCCACAAGTACCCGCCTTCCTAGATGCCTGCGTTTGGACCGCCGGCACGGCCCAGCTGGCGGCAGGCGATATTCGTGACGGCCCGGTTCTGTACAGACTGTTACAAAAATATTTCGTAAGCATTATCAAACGCGAAGCTCATTATACGGAGACGAACGTTTTTAGCACGGCATCAGGCTGCGTCCGGCTGCGCGCGCAATTAATCTCTCCCCTCGTCGGCAGCTACCCCTCCTCTCAGATTCACCCGCCAGCAGTCGTGGCACTGACAGTATAATAATTAACTACAGTGTAATGACGGATTAAAATTTGGGAAGATATAAATGCGCCACTCTATATCCACGGAAATATTGCTAAAAGACTTGTTGACAGCGCTGTTAAGACAGAACGAGGTGTTCAGAAAACAGAAACGGGGAAGGAATCGGCCTTGCATTGTCTGTTTCAAGACACCACCCTAGCCTTCGCCTGCAGTGATTTCATAAAACCACTGAAAACCGAAATCAAGATGGCCTGTCCAGTAATTTAACCCGTGACCTCCGGAACGGGAGCACACAGAATCACACGTACAGCCACTTGGCTCGATATGGCAAGACATCACAACAGCACCATGCTTTCTTGCAGGTATGCACAAGAGAGAAAATTAATTTATTTTGACATTTCAGTTACCTTAAAATATTTTATTGTAGGTATATACATTTACGTCTATATAGAATATATAATTGTACATATATACATATATTTTTGTAGTTATATGTTTCAAACATTTTTACTAAAAGCATATGGCAGACTGAGTGCATAGTACCCTCAAAAAGAGAAATGGTGTGAGCGGTGATGATGACATAAAACATTCTTCATCTTCGTTGGATTCACATCATGCTCATGGAATGAATAGTTTGCCCTTTCGGATGTTTTATAAACACAGAAGGTATGCAAGTAGGTAGGTAAGGTATAATACCTCGGCGACAGCGATGTCATTACAGAAGGATCATGTTTTTCACACGCCCTATGCTAAGGGACGTCTCTAGTTAACATACAGGTATCATTGTAAGCAGTTTTGTTTCTACTAATCTAAAAAGTGTATGGTATTTCAATGTAAATCTGTTTTCAGGACAGAAATGGAAGTTTATATGTTGTTGCCAGTTCATAAATTTGGTTATTTAAACATAAATGCGTTCTTTGAAAAGTGCCATAAGCCAGAAAAATCGCTGTACGTAGCCTATTCTTAACAAAATGTTATATTGAAACCCTATAGTCACCGCTCAAATTTCTGAGTAAACATAATACGTGCGAAGCTTGTTTAAGTAATTTTCCAGCGGCGACACAATGATTCCTTATTGCCGGACATGACCTTGAGGAGTTAAAAAATGTTTACTAGGGAGGCTCCTTAAGGAACCATCTCAACATTCGTCTTTGGTGATATCGTAAAACTATGGAAATCTGAAATGACTATAGCTTTACAGGGAGTTGAATCCAGGTTCTCCTGAAAGCGAGTCCAGTGTATCACTCCTCCATCTTGCTTGGACACAAGATATATTTCTCATTATAAGTTGCATCACGACCAACTTTTTTGGCGTTATATTTTTGGGTTCGCGGTGATGTAGTAGTCAGATTACTCGTCTCCCACCAAGGCAAAATGGGTTCGATTACCCGCGGGGGTCGCTCCTGGATTTCCGAACGTGGAAATGGTGCCGGACGATGTTGCTGGTCAGTGGATTTACTCGGGGATCTCCCGTTTCCCTCTACCCTTTCATTCGGGCGCTGCACACGACACTCACCTCGCTTCACCCTCATCTGCTCCCAAGACCTCACTGCTAAGAGCCATCACTCAAAACCTCTCCACTCAGGGTTATATTTCTACCAAATTCTATTGCAATCTGGTAGGTAGTTATAAAATCGGGACATACACACAGAACAACCATATCTTCCCAGGGAATGTATGCTAAAAAGGAAAAGATTTAACACCACTTCTTAGGTCCTTTGGCTAAGTTCATCTACTTACTTATTTGGCTGTAGGCTAGGATTACGGAAACTCAATTTAGGCCTGCAGCAACTAAAACTTTTAGCTTTAATTTAACTGCCGTGATGGCACTGTCTTGCTACAATATTGGATAAATAAAAGAGAAAGGTACGCCTCTAGCTTTTCCTGCGCTCTTGCCTAGGGACGCCACAAGTTTTTCTTTTTAAGCGCGTAGGAGAAGGGCAAATTTGTTGATGAACTTGAATGAGTTAGACAAGGCGGACTCAACGAATAGCTAAATCTTCGAGAAGAAAAGCGTCATAAGGTTAACGTTTGTGTCTCCAATTTTGGATGCACGAGCACCACACCTGATACTGCGGCTTCATTTGGAGCAATCATATGCTTATGCCCCTAGTTAAATTCGTAATTTCCCCTCCTCTTGTTCACTTTTCATTGGGATTCCATAATTTTTTTTATTTTATGGCTTGTGTTTCCTAGGTAATTTTATGAGGTAAGTAATTTCTTTTTCGTATATTTCACTTCACTTATTTATATTGTGCTAGAATATTTAAGATACGAAATAATTCAATGTACGTATTACCGTTCCATTATATCTTACAGACTCCATAGTTGTTATACACAGGACCAAACACGAAAAAGGAGACGTTCGTGTCCCATGATTTATTCGTTCTTAATGCAGCCCGTTCAAATACCAAATAAACTGAATTATCAAATATTCATTATTTTCTTTCTGCTATTAATTCAATAGCATTTACAATCACCGCATTAATAAACAGTGCATTAAAATACTTATGATTAAGGCATATTTCTTATATAAAAGCTGTGTTAAAATTCGCATAAATGTAATTATTTTACTAAACAGGAATTGCTGCGGTATTTAACGTCCACATATATGCATTCTTTAAAATATTCAAGCTTTATTCACAGAATAAGAACAAGTTAATAAGTGTTCTCGCAGGTGATACTTCATCCTTATCTAATACACAGGTTTTAATTATTCAATAATAATGTATGCGTAAAATAATTGAAACTTTATATCTATATTAGCAAAGATATTTTAGTACAAATTCACTTATATAGGAAAACAACTAATAATTTAACATAATCTGTGTATCGCGTGTTTTCTGCATAGTACGCAAATACAAAATTTTTCCAAACCGATTGTTTCCGAAGAGTTTCAAACATTCATTTGGATACATTTTAGGGCATGAAAATGTAAGAGAAACGTAATTTAGGCGTACAAATTTAATTAGTTTATTATCCGTAAAAGAATTTACCGATATAACTAATGAGCCTACTTTCCTCTGCATGGAAGCAAATAGTTTTAATGAAATTCTTAAAAATTTTAGTTGGTAGGTAGGCCTTGACGTCTTGTTGATAGAGATACAATAAGAGATGGAAGAAGAAACATAATTGTTACATGGGACGCCTGAGGGGCGTGTCCGAGTTCGTGAGGGATGGAGGTCTTAATAAAAATAAAAGAATTAAATTCATTAATTACATTTATTCTATATGCTAAAAACAGTCAAACAGATATTATTTACCAGTCTGACCGCCCTATTAACTCTTATTATTTACATTGAGGGAAATATTAAATCACTCTCTCTAATTGTGCACAGTATGCTTTGACTGCTGTGCTCCGGCTAGATACACTGAAGTGACAAAAGTCATGGGATACATCCTATTATCGTGTCGGACCTCCTTTTGCCCGGCGAAGTGCAGCAACTCGACGTGGCATGGACTCAACAAGTCGTTGGAAGTCCCCGGCAGAAATATTGAGCCATGCTGCCTCTATAGACGTCCATAATTGCGAAAGTGTTGCCGGTGCAGGAGTTTGTGCAGAAACTGACTTCTCGATTATGTCCCATAAATGTTCGATGGGATTCATGTTGGGAGATCTTGATGGCCAAATCATTTGCTGGAATTGCCCAGAATGTTCTTCAAACCAGTCGCGAACAGCTGTGGCCTGGTGACATGGCACACTGTCATCCATAAAAATTCCATCATTGTTTGGGTACATGAAGTCCATGAATGGCTGCATGGGGTCTCCAAGTAGCTGAACATAACCCTTCCCAGTCAATGATCGGTTCAGTTGGACCAGAGGACCCAGTCCATTCCATGTAAAAACAGCCCACACCATTATGGAGCCACCACCAGATTGCACAGTTCGTTGTTGACAACTTGGGTCCATGGATTCGTGGGGTCTGCGCCACACTCGAACCCTACCATCAGCTCTTACCAACTGAAATCGGGATTCGTCTGGCCAAGCCATGGTTTTCCAATCGTCTAGGGTCCAACTGATATGGTCACGAGCCCAGGAGAGGCGCTGCAGGCGATGTTGTGCTGTTAGTAAAGGCACTCGAGACGGTATTCTGCTGGCATAGCCCAGTACAGCCAAAGTTCGCCGCACTGTCCTAACGGACACGTCCGTCGTACATCCCACATTGATTCCTGCGGTTATTTCACGCAGTGTTGCTTGTCTGTTAACACTGACCATTCTGCGCACACGTCGTTGGTCTCGGTCATTAAGTGCAGGCGGTCGGCCACTGCGTTGTCCATGGTGGGAAATTATGCCTGAAATTAGGTATTCTCGGCACACTCTTGACACTGTGGATCTCGGAATGTTGAATTACTTAATCATTTCCGAAATGGAATGTCCCATACGTCTAGCTCCAACTACCATTCTGCGTTCAAAGTCTGTTAATTCCCGTCGTGTGGCCATAATCACATCATAAACCTTTTCACATGAATCACTTGACTACAAATGAAAGCCCCACCAATGCACTGCCCAGTTATACATTTAGTACACGATACTATTGCCATCTGTATATTTGCATATAGCTATCCCATGACTTTTGTCACCTCTGTGTATGTCTTCCCATTTTGGCCGACAGCCGGCTTCTTTCTACTTTAATAATTCCTGCAATGTAGGATCATTCAGCTGATCTTTCTTTATTTACTATATTTGGGCAAACAATATAATAACTTTAATATTCAGTATAATTCCTGGTTTATTACAATAATTAACTTAAAAATTATAATGTTTTTATTGTGAATGCGTAAATGTAGCAGGGGTAAAAACAGACCAAGTATTTGTTACCACTTAATAAGTAGGGACACTTTAAAACTGTTTTTAGATTCAAATTTTATTTCAAGTATACTGCCACTTAGCAAATTGTTAGATATTATTTTGCCTTCGGAAACAACGTGATCGTGCACAGGCCATTCAGAAAGTAATATTTACCTTGAAATTATTGAAACAGACACTTTCTGAGATACCGCAGTTGCCTGCATCTACATATTTTACATTTGTTCCACAAATGTATTCTTTCCACGATGTGCATGCTAAACTCAGTATTTTATCAGATTTAAAAGATAACTTTTGGTTTAATACAAAGAATATACTATCATTATTCATGTGCAAAAATTAAGACATGTAGGCATTTTAACAAGATAACTGCTTGTTTGGAATACTGCCTTAATTAGTCACAACAGTTAACGTTTTTACCTCGTCATTAATATGCAGGTATTAATTAACAGAATGTTGTCTACTGTTTTTTTAATTAAATATGACATATAATAATTTAATATAAAGCAGTTAAAACAAAATTATTTTACAGATTTTTTAGTCTCGTGGGAACAAACTTTTTCACATATAGAGAAATTCATAAACACTGCTGTAGTCACAGTCATGGAAAAATCAACATTCCAAAAAAGGCTTTTTTGACAAATTAATGACCCAGATTTTCCTGACAGCCTTTTTAGACAAACACTGCACAATAATATTTTTTAGACATAATAGAGATTTTTCTTGAAACTGGGGTGTCACTGCATACGTGACATGCATATGTGAGATTATGAGCTCGATATCCACCCTGAAAATTGGGGTCAGTGTAAAAGGCAATAGATAATATTTTAAATTCTAACCGATGAAGGACAGTGATAAAAAAGAAACAATTTGCCTTTTATTTATTTGTATGTTTGTGTTTATACTTACACATGCATAAAAACCTAACACAATACACCTGTAGAAATTTAAATATTACACTGGTCGGTATCATTTGTTAATGTATTCTTCTAGGGGAGACCAGCCTAAAATGAAATTCCATTAAATTTTATGCCGAGAATTTAGAAACAAACATGCGATAAATGTTGATTGCTAGAAGCAGATGAAGTTTAGTCCTTTTCATTGTTGTTTCGTTTAACCAAAGTTATGAAATTTTATTCCAAATATACAGTTATGGTGATTTTAAAAACGTTACCACTTTGTAACTTCAGGCTTATATCACTTAAAAATGCATTTTTTTTTTATCATTGTTCACATTTTGAAGAGAAACATATTTTGATTGTAAAATTCTTGTATCACTTTACACTTAATGAAAATCATGTTTTGTTAACCACTGCTGTGTGGTTCTAACACCAAATTTCATATAGCAGGAAGTCCAGTAAAAAGTGTAAAAAGTGTGCCCACTTTTTACACTGACCACTCTGCCCCCAAGTTTCCTCAGGTCTAAAGTGAGAAAAAGGTTCTCGGTTAAAACAGTGATCTATGCTATTTCTTTCCGCTAGCACATTTGCAAGGCTTCTTACGGAATTCCAGAAGTTTCAAATGACTCACAGTTCACGTTCTAGAGATTCGTCAGATGTGTGGTGAAAACGGCCTAACCCTTTGCTGACAAGACTGAAAAATTTATTTTTGTTTTTTCTTGTCTGCCTGTGGTACACGAAATTACTTTGAAGGTCGATGCCAACCCGTTTCCCCTATATCTGTAGCTCCCTGCATACCCACTTCCTTCCAGGATGGTCAGGAAGACTTACTTTTGTAGCGAACGAACGAGTGTGCCAAGGCCAGGCGAGCAATAAGGCGAGAAGTGCGCGGCAATTTACAAAAGCGAGCCACCACGTGTGCGAGAAAAGCCTTTTGGAACTTATGCGCTCCTGACCTTCAACAGACTGAATTTCTGGGGTTATATTTGCAAGAATATTCTGGTCATCGCCGTTACCTCACCTAGCGAGACTCGGGGCGCGGGGAGCCTTCTGTATCGGACCAGCGAGACTGCGTTAGCCGTAACGGGCCTCCGAGCTAAGTGTTTAGAGTTTGCAGGATTGTGCGGCCTTAAGCGCCGTGTGAGCGAAGACATCAAAGCGACGAGCCAGCAGAGTGTCTAGTGGCGGTGAGAGTAACCAGCGTGAGTAAAGTCTGCGGACTGCGAGCATCGGTACATTGGAGAGAGAGAGACTGGCTGGTGGGACTATTGAGCTAGATTTGTCAGTGACAGACATTTGAAATATTGGTAATAAACAGATTGAGTATGTGTAAATAATGAGCGTGAATTAAGTGACTAATCAATATACAGACATTTATAAGGTCTTTAATTAAAATTGAGATATACGTTTAATATTGCGCTCACTGAGAATAACAAAAGCGGTAGTGGAGTTAAGTAGTTTAATGTTATAATTAGTAGCTCTGTGAATAATGAAATGTATTTCTTATTATTATTAAGGCCTTCATCCTTCACCAAATAGCGTCTTGTAACTATATATTTTAAATTAAATATTTATTTTATTACTACCACTCGAATTCTTCAGCGTTTCCTCACAAGGTCTCTGCTAAGGTAGCGGTTTGTGATAAACTTTTATCAGCATCCTCATCTCGCACTTGTATATTGTGCCAGACTGGCTGCCTTGAACTCACCGTGAAACATGTGTTTAAAGACCGCATGTCTGAAGAAAAATAAACACAAATTATAGAGCTTGATTTGTAGATCACATCACCGTACTCAGAAGCCTAACGTGCGGAGATGTGAAACCTTACATTTAAATATTACACTTTCGTATATATGTAGAAAGCATAAATTAATTTTCTTTTCATCCTTGATACCATAAAAGGATGTAATTCGACATTGCCACCTTTGGTAAATGAGTCTGCCAAATTCACTTAAACTTTATGATCTTTCTTCAGGAAATTACCAAACTTCTTACGCGTAGACCCGAAACAATGTCTTCGTGTGAAGCTGTTTCCGTTACCAATAACCAGGGTACTTTTTTTTAAATTACGTACGTGCATATAATTACATTATTTTTACAGTGACAAAAAATACGGGCGTTTCCGTTTTCCAATGTCTAATAACTGCTGGGACGTGGATACTCAGAGGTCCCATTTACAGATCCTTGGAAATCAATGTTTTTTCTATGTACACACTTCCAATTCCCTACCCTGAGCTGTCATGAGAAAGAGGCCTAGACCTGTTGGCGTGCACATAATAATAAATGAAATAAATTAAGCTTCTTACTAAAGTGAATGTCGGCAACCACATCGACCTTGTTCGGCTCCGCGACTGCAAGGAAAGCAAGGCTCATAAGCAGGACGAGTTCCATCCTTATTCCTTCTTCTCGCTATAGCTAGTGGATATTTAAGCCNGGAAAGCAAGGCTCATAAGCAGGACGAGTTCCATCCTTATTCCTTCTTCTCGCTATAGCTAGTGGATATTTAAGCCACAACAATGCTAATAACTCATCCAGAGATATTGGGTAAATCACAAAATCATAATCTCTACCACGACACAGTTACCTACTGCATCAATACGACGGGCATCTACGTTGACAAAAGTCAGTGACCTTACCCATCCATGCTTTCCTTCCACAGATGCAAAGAGGACAGCTCAGCTGACAAAGCTCAAGGAGTGATCAGCCATCCGTTCACTCGTCTATTCACTTATCCATTTTTTTCTTTCCACGGCAACAAAACATGGCAAATACACAAATAAAGTCAGTACGTTCCACGCATACATTCACTAACCGTCCGTCCATTCTCTCCTTCCGGAGCAGCTATCAGCATCTTTAAGGAGGAAGTTTATGGGAGAAAAAATAGATTTTACAAAATAAGCTTTCATACATAAATAATCTAACACTGTTGTTATTAAATATAAAAACAGTAAAAAACAAATAAATATACATGACTTTCGCTGCTTTTTATTTAGTTTTCTGGTCCCAGAAAAGGTAGCTTTGTAAATGTTTCCATTTACCCATGGTGCTATCGTGCGGCAAACCAAATAACTTACGCTGGACGCTTGGAGAGGCAAATATATGTGCCAGTACGGCGAGCCAGAAGAGATGCGGTTATCCATTTT
>NQII01005120.1:36134-141566 GCA_002778355.1 Clitarchus hookeri | reverse complement strand
CCCCTAACGGACAGTCGCACATTCCACCGCTGCTCCATTTTCACCTCCCTTCACCGGCGCTCAAGCTTTCTCTGTTAAACGCTGAACAAAACTTCTCCACTCTCTATTCCATTACCGTTTGGTTAAGGGAAATCTCAAGTAAATATTTTTATACGTAAAAGTCACATCCTGCAATAAGGAAGCATTGCGTGGCAATAGAAAATAACGTAAACAAGGTTTGCCTGTGTTCCGTTTCCTCATAATTTTAAGCGGTTACCATAGGGTTGTTTGCATACGTCAGTCTGTTCAGAAAAGATACAGCGATGTCGCTATAGTCTATTCGCGGTTTCTTCACACTTTTTAAATAAAATCTTCGGAAAACCGCTTTATATCTGACGTGTTTGCGTGTTTCCTAAATATGTAATGTGTTAAAAGTGTTTTATACGTGTGTCAACATAAAAGGGCCTAAAAGAACCTGTGGTTGGTTAAATATAACGTTTATTGGCATTTTAACTAAAAGTTATAATCTTTCATTTATAATTAATTTTAATATGAACAGGGATAAAATTGTTAGTGAGTGAAGATATTTGGGCGGCTCTTAGCAAAGAGGCCTTGAGAGCCGATGAGGGTGATTGATTGAGGCGATTATTGAGCAGTGACAGAATGAATGGGCGGGGGGAAACGGGAGGTCCCCGTAAAACCCACCGACCAGCGGCATCGTCCAGTACGATTCCCACGACCGGTCAGCCACTGCGGCCCCACGGAGAAAATATGTGTCGTTAATGGCTTATAAAAATCTTTATTATGAAAAATGTTATTACACTGCGTGCGCACGAATGCGGTGCGTTGTCCGTTTTGGAGTAATTTCCTATACTGCATTAGGCGGAGGAATATCCTGAAGATAACTTCAGCAGGGCTTGAGAAGAGTTCTTAATAACCATGAATGATCTTAGTACTTTAAAGTACTTTTCTACAGAATAATACATGTTCTAAACAGAGGACAACTCAAAGTGAATTTTGCTAACTTTGACACTTTTCAACGACCACGTATGTGTTTCAATAACCAAATTTATGAATAGGAAACAAATTATTGACGTACATCTCTCCTACAAAGATCTAAAATAAAATATTCCATGATTTTTTTAAATCACACTAGATACGACTGCTTAAAATGAGACCCGTAATACAATTAAGGAGGCCTCTAACAGAGTATACTTATCTGAAAACTGCTCTCGCGTTTAAAATATGGCAATTCTTCCAACAGAAAATAAATGGATGATTCCTGTAATTAATTAAAATATGTATGAGGTCAGACACACGTAAGCAGAAGAAATACAAAAGCTGGAGTTAATCGATTCTTGTAAGACAATCGGCATTTAAAAAAATACATATTTTCTTGTGGCGGTTTCAGCTGACACGTGAAAATAGGACTCCATGTCTGTTTCCTCAGGAAGAAGTTCATTTTTCAAGGAATATAGACCCCCGTTGGTGTGTCATCAAAGGGTATCATAAATCTTACTATGGGTTTGCACAGTAAAAAAAAAAGGTAGTTACAAAGTTCTTAAATATTTACCTCTTTCTTTAAATACGAAAATATCAATTCCTAGTATGGGATTACAAATTCGATTAAAATTTTTACTAAAATCCCATGTTTTTTAATCCCCCACGAATATATAATAATTAACACATATGATTCCCCTTTTTATAAAAAATAATTTTAAAATGGAGATTACATATATTTTAATAGTTATGCAAAGCAAACGCCACACCCCCCTCATTTAAAACAGAGGAACAGCAGTTCCTTCCCTAATTAAGTCCCTCGCCTGTATCCTCGAGAAGGAGAGAACCCAAGCCTTTAAAACAATTTTCTCATCGTCTTCTCGAACAATTTCCAGCGTTCACGGAGCGGAGACGACCTCTGGTGATGTCATGGCTGGCGGGTGTCACATTGTCATTGTGGCAAGCAAGGGGGGGGGGCAGCAGGCGAAGCTTCGAAGCAGCACACTATCGCGCTACGCGCAATTTGTTGTCCAGCACTTGTGCAGGCCACAGCAGCGAAATTGTCAGTTGAGCGTGTCCCATCGCACCAAAGGTAAGCCATTGACCACCACGGCTTGCATGTAGAAACGGCAATCCTAGGCGAGTTGAACTTAGGTGAATTCTTGATGTGCGTAGGCAGTCACAATTTTTTTTTACGGAGAAAATGTTTACTCAGATCGTTCCCCTTATATATTTATCCTCTCCAATATGTCCAAGCGCTACGAGGGGGTTGTGAATGCGTAGCAAATAGCAAAAATAATTAATACGGCCCACTACTTGGCGGTCACATGAAGGTGAGCTATACCACACCTCGTGAAATATCTGAAATGGAATACGTAGGTGTCATTGTTTCGTGAACTGTGACTTCTAATGAGAGTCTACGATGGAGCAACGACGTACTGCGCTGACGGGAGAAACCGGAATTTCCTGCTTAAAAAAGCTCTCAGTGGAATAATGTTTTCCTTCGCGTGAAAATGTGAAATGGAGATTGGCACAGATCTTCGAGATGAGAAGGGCGCGTGCGACTACACTGTATTTTTTTTTTTTTTTTTGTATTTGCACAAAGACCTCTTTGAAAACTAGCTGCAAAAAATAATGTTTCCAACACTACATATACATTCGAGAAAATTCAACTAAAATTTATTGTGGATAGTGTAAAACTTATTTGAATTTTAACAAGCAAGTGCTGTAAATTGCAAGTTATATTATTGATCATTGGGCTTCATGGACATTTTTGTATGTTTTCTAAAATGAGGTGTTGTAATATGTAATATTTCATGTGTAGAGTTGCAAGAAAATATTTGGAAACTTGTTTCTATACAATTGTTTGCAACAAGTACAGATATTTTTTACTCTGTAAAAGTCTCGTAACATTTTTACGGTTAAATTAAGAAACACGGAAATAAACATTCAAGAAAATAATCATTGTCCGTAACTGTATATGTTTAAAGAAATAAACACACATTACAGGTGATAAAGTTATTTTTAAAAGTTTACTTTAAAGTTGAATACATATATAAGTGTGAAATTGACGTAGTAGTAATATATTAATTGTTGTAACGATTTCATAATGTCATTAGATCGACGCATGAATTAGTAATCACGTCTGTGACGATGATAATTGGCGACTTTATACTTCTAGTTCACTGTCATCTACAAGTGGGATGGTGGATTGAAATGCGCTCCGGTGAAATACTAGCCTCTGAATCGGAAAAAATGTTAGCATCGTAACCTAATATAAAATGTAAACAAAAGAAAAACACGCGGCTGGACCTCGTTGTGATATGCATGCGAACATTTTTTTTCAGCTTCGGGCACCTCTTTCTTTTTTTCTCTCTTTCGCCTCTTTTTTTTCCCCCCGCCACATTCCGCGTTTCCTGTGTAGGCCATATTACACTGAGAAATGTGAAATATGGAATGTCCACCGCGAAAGAAGCAAAAGCGGGTGAAATGTATTCGCCCTTGCATTTCAACGTGATCTACATTTGTTCTCAGAATCTGTGATTCTAGACAGTGAAACGCTGTTCAGTGAAAATTCTTTTAATATCTTGCTAACTGCAGCACGCATTGTAAATAATTTCATATATATATATATATATTTACATTAGGGATGTCACAATATCAATTTTTCTCTATTCCGATTCTCGATACCTCTGCAGAAAATCTACCTCGATTCCAATTACCATTCCAAGAAGATTTTTTCAATATCATAAACACTTACTTACTAAGANTGCAGAAAATCTACCTCGATTCCAATTACCATTCCAAGAAGATTTTTTCAATATCATAAACACTTACTTACTAAGAATGGAAACATGAAAACACAAAAAATATAAATCAACTTTTACACAAATATGCGTTTTTTACTGTATACCGTTTCTTACCTGTCAAACCTGAAATATGAACCAAAAACTTACAGATATAAGTAGAATGTAATTATAATATACAAAAATATTATAAAAAAATTTTAAATAAAGTTTTTTCCATATTTTGAGAACAGTTTTACTAGTTTTTGTTCAAAAAGACCAACATTAATATTTATAGAAGATTTTCATGTGATCAATCTCACCTCAGCTAATTAATTTCACCCCACTTTATGGTAATCAAAGAAATATCATAACATCTACCGGGTTTTGGAAAAAAACTTGATTATTTGTAAGAAAAAAATTGCTAAGAAGAATATTTTAAGAATTCATAAATAAATCACGCCTAATAATAATTAAAAACATTTTAGTAAAAAAAATTAAATTATTTAAGCATTTGGTAAAACAAGGTCCAAGAAAAAAAGGAATATTAAATTGATTCCATTTAGTTGTTAGTTGGCAGCGCAATACACAATGGTGAAACCACCCGACTAAGTTTAAGAGCTTGGAGGGGGGGGGAGGTCAAGTGTGCCTCACCCATCCACGTATTATACACTGCATTATAGAGACTGATTGTTTCAGTGTAAGAGAGTTGAGCTTTACCCCAGTTAGGGTGAAAGCAGTTACTACAAACCAAAGAACAATTGTTTTGGTTTAAAAAAATTGAGTATAGAGACTCGGCATTTACAACAGTTGACCAGTTACAGTACATCTGGCCAGCAGTCGTATTTTTATTAAAAATGCATGCACGAATGCATATAACGCATCGGCCAGCAAGGCGGAGGGCTCAGAACGTACTATATTGACTGACTAGAATATTTCAATAACGTCTTGGCACACAAAATCGTTGGGAAAACGCGCCCGCGATAATGGCGCATAAAGTGCCACGTCGTCACCGTACCTGTCTGCTCGGCGTTGGAGGACAAGCAATAGAAGAACTGAGTAGTGAACCTCCGCAGCTCCTGCTGCGACGCAGTTGTAACTGGCGTCGCCTCCGACGCGACGTACCAAGCCGACGCCCAGCTGAGGTAGGACGACGTCGGCTTCCGCTCGAGCGACGTCCCCACCAGCCAAGGAACAAAACACGTATAACGTCTTGCTTCCAATTTAGTGGCGACGTTACATTAATTTATTTACACAAAACCATCGTTGATCCAAATTCAATATAAACGGTGCCACCAACTGCACAAACCGGAAACAAGGGCGTCAGGCACCGAACACGAGAAACTAAGTTGTCCATCGGACTCACGCCAACCGTTAGTCATATTGCGACCGGCGAGAAAATACCGGCATAANCTGCAGAAAATCTACCTCGATTCCAATTACCATTCCAAGAAGATTTTTTCAATATCATAAACACTTACTTACTAAGACTTACTTACATGAAAACACAAAAAATATAAATAAACGGTGCCACCAACTGCACAAACCGGAAACAAGGGCGTCAGGCACCGAACACGAGAAACTAAGTTGTCCATCGGACTCACGCCAACCGTTAGTCATATTGCGACCGGCGAGAAAATACCGGCATATTTGTCGTACGACGCGATAATCTATTCATACCGGAGAAACATGAGGTAGGTCGATCTCGCTGGCTGCGCGGAACCAGTTTCCGTGTCCCAACTTTATAAAAAAATCCTGTTTGACAATTTTATTTAAAATGTATTTTTGTCTTTGCGATATCTGAAGTTTAATATCATAAGAGTTGTACATAATATATGTTGTTGATTTTAGGAGTATTGTTTTGGCATATCTACTCATGTTGTGTTTTCTTTACCTATTTTAAGAAAAAAAAAAAGGTAATTTTTAAGTTGTAAAACTATAAACTGTATTAATTATATATGTACATGATATTAACATTTAAGATATATTATCAATAAATATAACTACATGAAAATATAATGTGTAATTAAAATTATTTTCATGAATTTCTGTTTCGGGAATTTACGAACTGCGACACTTTTTCCATAGCCCCTAAAACATTCCTTAAGAATGCTAAGGTGTCGCATTTCATGTTTCAAGGGGGCCAATTTTTTCTTACTTTCCACCTACGCAAATATTAACAAGCTAAACAAAGAAATTTCCAACGTTTCAAAATCTTCTGGATGGAGACTGGAGAGCGGACATTAATCTCAGTAAAACAAACACGCCGTAGTAATATCGAGGACTTACGCCGACGTTTAAGTAAAATTCACCATTCGCTCATTCGTCCACCATGACTGGCGGTTAAATGAAGCTTGCCCAGGGGAAACAGAATTTTTTACTTGGAAAGAAAGAAAAAACCAGAGATTCCAAAAGAACTCAAGACAAACTCTAAATTTTTTCCCTTTGAGACTTAACCCTCGTTTAACTAGATAATCGTATAGAGAGTTTGCACAGAACATCTGCTATTAAAATTACTTCAAGTAACGATTATACAGAGTGTTTCTGAACAATACCGACAAACTCCACCAGGTTTTTTATTCCTTGTGAAAATATAATACGAAAAATGGTGCACAACTTTCGACTATTGAACGAGCTAGCCCCGGAATATCGAGTTTTGAAGTCCTTTTAGTTAAAAACAGCAGAAAGTATTTGCGATGAAAAAACAAATCGGACGCGGTTGATAAAATCATTTTCTTCCCTTAAGATAATCGTTGCCACCCTATGGTTACATGAAGCTTTGTAATATGAAGGATAAACAGTTCAAGACAAATTACGAATCAGCAAATCTAAATTAACAGAAAAGTTTGTGTTGTCAGAATACTTTCATATTAACCGGTTTCGATAATTGCATGTCTTAAGTTCAATAGAGAAGGTGAGTGGCCCGACATCGGACTTGTGAGAACGATACGCTAGTTGAAAACCAATACCGCTCGCTGTACTTTAAAATGTGCACAGATTCGTGTGCGAGGTTCAAGTCCGGGTTATTTGCATTAACTAATTATGTTGGCGCGTTGATGTTCCGTGCAGCAACAAGCGTCACACGTGTAAATAAGCGATACTGTGACTGCAAAATGAACACAAGGCAGATAATACTGTAGTAAACGAGTTTAATGAAACATTTCAAACTCATGCATTTGCAGAAGTAAATGCACTAACCATGCTGTAAAAACGGACTGTTCAAAAGTCTTATCATTGGCTTCAAGACAGGTCGTGTGCGTTGCCTACCTGGCAGACCACTCGCGGTCTGTTTCGAACTTTTCAAACGGTTTTCTCGAAAACGGTTCACCTGGTAGTGTTCCGAGAAGACGACCTTTTCTGTTAATTTAGATGTGCTGATTAATAATTTCCCTTAGCAAATTGTTTACAGTCCATTAATAAAAACTTTTATTCAAACATTGGGTGACAACTCTCATTTATTTAATGAGGGGGGATGATTTAACCTACCGCATTTTTAGAGGTGTTAGATCCCTGTTGCAGTAATCACTATTCACCTATTGATTATACTTCATCGCTAGCATTACAGAGCCCGATTTTTGAGGGCGCATAGCTACCTTAATAATAACTTAAGGGAACTGTGATACAGAGTTTTCGTCTCATATTGTCGCAAGGAATAACCTGGCGGAGTTTACTGTAGGTGTTGTTCATAAACATACTCTATATAAACACTAAAATGCAGTTTAACAACTGTATACCAATTCCTGAATGTCTCAAACGGAGCGGAGAGATCTGGTCGGCTCTTAACATCGAGGTTTTGAGAGCCGAAATAACTCAAAATACGATGATCGTGTCGGTGTGCAGATAGCGTGTTTCTGACGATACTATCTTATTTAACTTCCTTATGCATAACCATGCAAACTGAAAATCCGTTGTTGCACCGTGTCAAAATGCGGCTCTGTTTTAAATATATTTTGAAACATAATTTTTTCCAATTTAGCCAGTGAATACATGTTTCCTCTGGGTCCATATGCCGAAGATACAAGAAAGTATCGTATAATTATATTTTCTTTCGTTTTATATATATGTACGACGACTCGCCTAACTAATTTCATGAGTATCGCGTCCTATATTTGGTGTTTGTTTGCAGGATACGTTTGGCCTTTGACTTGTTTTTTTTTTTTTGTACCGCTAGTTTTTGTTGCTTGTGTCTATTTCTGTGATGTTGTTTGTACCAAGTACTCGCTGCTTAAGTTAATGAATAGAATTATTTTGTTACTGATTTTCCGTTGTACGTGGACACAGTGTAAGTAATCATTTACGTTCTAGTAAACCAAATACTATCTTCGTGTTATTACTGAGACATATAGAATACTAATTATAAAATTATATAAATCTATATAAACTAATATCAAAATGTGTAATGGAAATTCAACTAACAATGGCCAAGCTACCTTTAAATTGTAAAAACATTTTATTGTGGTGGGAGGGGATAATATAAGTAATACATTAACATCCTTTAAAAATGTTTAATAAAAAAAATTCCCCTGAGACTATCAAACATCATGTTCGCTTATAACGATACATAAATTATGTGCGGCTAAGAGTTATATTTAAGCCAGTAAGTGCCGTTCTCGATGCAAATAGATCGTAAAACGATTCTGGGAACCAATTGTAGACGTTCATAATTTTTAATTCTGTGGAAAACATGGGGTAACAAATCTTTAGAAAATTTTACATTCCTGTTCATTTCTTCTCTGCAAGAGAAAAACTCCCATGAGGTATGAGTTTAAGGGGGGATATTATCTGTTACACTTGATAGAGGACTCCATTCGCTGCACAAAGAAAGCGGAAAGCAGGGAACCCTGGCTATCCGAGGTTCCGAGAGCTCCGAGCGAGGATGATGAAGTCGCTGCACTGAATATTTATGACCGAACTGGGTTCGCTGTCAGGGGGAACAAAAGCTGTGTTTTGGCACGGGGTGCTGCAAATGTGCACGGTCATCTCCTCGTCGCTTCCGAGTAGGCAGGCAGGTGCGTACATCAGTGATGGAATAAGGAGCACATTCTGTTGTGTTCCTATGCGACAGCTTAAAACTCCCAAGTACACGCCGTTACAGGTTACCTAAGCCCTTTTTAAAGCCCTGCTTAGGACGTACATTTTCCGGCCATTTTGTATAGTTCCGAAACAGGCGAATTTAACATTGCCATCAACCCGGACACTGTATGCGTGCGTTAAGTAAACTTGTAAAAACTTCAGGAACACACAAATCTTATTTTTCACCCCCAAGGCCAGTTATTACTTCTATGTGCATAAAGTAAACAGAGATAAGATATTTGTTCAGTGTACGCAAATGTGAAATTATAATTTTAATACCACTTTTAATGCCTATTTTTTTCCCATACATCGTTGCCTACTTAGCTGCGAACATACTAGATAGCGTATGCACGAAAATATGCGCAGATGGAGTGAAAATAGTTTCTATTCCAGAAGTTCATTTCAAAAGTACTTATTCTTGACCCACCGGCACGATGCGTTTAAAGCACAAGTCAGGCTATTGTGTGACTCGCAGATTGTAAAGCCTGCTGATAGGAACACTCATTAAATTTGAGATGATGTAGTATTTCTGGGTACTCGACTGTGCTACTAGCTTAAAAGAATTCTTCTAATTGCGTAGTTACTTTATTCGTGAATCCACCGAAAGTTATGGCATTTTGGAAATAGCAGTAACTACATTTTATTAATTTTTAGTTTCAGATAAATAATTAGTCATTAAAAAACCTACGACTACTCAAAACCGCTACATTTATCTGTTACTGATATTTCAGTTGGTTTTTGCACTGTATGTAATCACAACATTTAATTATTTATTTCTTGTTTACGTGTTGCCAATACATTTTAATTACTTCTGATTTAATATTTTTATTGTTAATTGCAGGATGTTATAACCTCAGAGTGTTTGTTTGTGATTAATCATGTTTGTAAGTGGTTCAGAATATCTACCATGATGTTATTGTATGTGGGCCAATTGCAAAGAGGAATTTGTTATATGGTTGCCATAGTAACACGTGGCGTAATGCGTGATAAATGATGTAGCCCTCTCGTGATTGGAGCAAGGTTTGAAGGCGTTGATAATTATGTAGTTTGGAGGCGTCTAGCCTTTTTTCTTTCCGCCATGCAGGTCAAGACCTACTGGGTCATAGGCCTGGTAGCAATTTTTAATTTGTGTATTAATTTGGCCGAATACGTACCATTTATGCGGGGGCGAAGACGTGCTGTATAGAGCTGCAAGAATACAGTCTCCACACGCTACTTACGAGGTTTTATAATTAAATTCAAGTTTGAGGTACCGCGATGTTTCGTGTGGTACGAGATGAACTGTATAAGCGTACCCCAGGTTCGAGAGCCTTGTGAAGGAAGATTTTAAGGTGAATGACCAGTGGGACCATCCGATAAGTATCTGCAAGATGTTGCTATAAATTAGTATTTTCAGCTAATTATTTCTAAGAGTTTCAACGCAGAGACGTCACCAATAACTTAAATTACTTTTTTTTAAATGTGAAGTTACGTTAAAATATGTACGAGTAAATACAAATAAACACCTTCTATCTAACAAGAGGTGTCGCGGGATGGGCATGCACAAGATATGAAAACATACTGTATATGAAAAATCGGTCACATTACCATAAAAAAATACCCGTTGCTTCTGAAGACCGTAAGAGTGATATCAACGTTACCAGTGCACCAAGAACATTGGTTAAAAGCTGGAATTCTCAAGGACATTAAAAAATCAAAGACTCACAAGGACCAAACAAAAAAAAATCTACAATATGCCAAGTGCGATACATATTACGCAACTTGTAAAGACAGTGTCCCTTTGCTTGCTACAAAACAACATACATTAAAACCATTANCTGCAAGATGTTGCTATAAATTAGTATTTTCAGCTAATTATTTCTAAGAGTTTCAACGCAGAGACGTCACCAATAATTTAAATTACTTTTTTTTAAATGTGAAGTTACGTTAAAATATGTACGAGTAAATACAAATAAACACCTTCTATCTAACAAGAGGTGTCGCGGGATGGGCATGCACAATATATGAAAACATACTGTATATGAAAAATCGGTCACATTACCATAAAAAAATACCCGTTGCTTCTGAAGACCGTAAGAGTGATATCAACGTTACCAGTGCACCAAGAACTTTGGTTAAAAGCTGGAATTCTCAAGGACATAAAAAAATCAAAGACTCACAAGGACCAAACAAAAAAAATCTACAATATGCCAATTGCGATACATATTACGCAACTTGTAAAGACAGTGTCCCTTTGCTTGCTACAAAACAACATACATTAAAACCATTAGCCATGTATGAGAGACGACAATTCTACACGCTGATGGAAACAGATACAAAACGATAATTATAAAGGAAATATTTATAAGCATTTACTAACCAATGCATATTACGCAAGCGTCGAGTGCTGTACGTTATGTTAGGCGAAAAAAAATGTAATTATGAAGTGCGACAACGTTAAGGGCAACACTGCTACACACTAATGTATAGTGATATAATTAATCAAAAGTAAAACACAATTGTTTAAAGCAGTTATGAACCATTGCAATCACATATTGCACACTCGTCGGGTGTTGTACTCTGTGTTAAACGATGCTAGACAAGACCAGCCCGTCCTTGTTAGTACAACAGAATAGCAAACGATTTATCTACGAACCGATTAAAACGAAACTGTCAATTTCAGATCACGGCCAACACTCACGCCACTAATAGTGGAACGCGTCCATCCTGTCCGACGTTGCGCGATCAACTCATATCTTGATCATCTGTAAGGCAGCCCAGGTGGTCGGCCGGCGGCTCGAGCACCGTGCAGGTCTCGCCAAGTCGAAGGGATGGAACATAACACTAGCCGAGAGAGACAGAGAGAGAGAGAGAGAGGGAAACAGACGCGCATGTACTCTTCTATAAGATATGAATTCAGTTGTAGAGTACAAGGTAAGAGTTCATTTTGGTTTAAGTAGTATATAAATGCACTTCTTTGAACACGTTCCATATATAGTGTTAGTTACGTAAGCACTATATGAAACGAATTAACCATGAATCACTCACCTCAATGTTTTTATTAATATAGAAAAATAAAATGTACGTACTTGTAATAACGAGTAAGGAGGTATCACAACACACTGCCAGTTACACAGACACACATACATTTCAACATACTATATGTGTACTCTGCCTTTATAAAACAGAAAAACTTAAAGTGAAGAGGTTTAGCTTAACAGAAAAAATAACTGGTGTAGCTGTTTCATACACAGAAGACCTGGAGGCCGCGAGTGCATCTCGTAGCTATGGATGTGAACTCAACGGAAGCACAGACCACAATGACTGTCCTGCCTTTCCGTGCGTGATATACACTGGAGAGCTAAAAAAAAACTGGAATATGCGTGCGTATGCAAATAACAGAGGTATGGAACCAATCAGAGTAACGCCATGCGGTCGGCAGCGCCTATATAAGACAACAAGCGTCTGGTAAAGTTGTTAGATCGGTTACTGCTGCTACAATGGCAGGTTATCAAGATTTAAGTGAGTTTCAACATGGTGTTATAGTCGGCGCACGAAAGATGGGACATAGCATCTCCCAGGCAGCGATAAAATTTGGATTTCCGCGTACGACTATTTCACGAGTGTACTGTGAATATCGGGAACCCGGTAAAACATCAAGTCTTCGACATCGCTGTGGCCAGAAAAATATCGTGAACGAACGGGACAAACGATGACTGACGAGAATCATTAAACATGACAGACGTGCAATCTTTTCTCAAATTGGCGCAGATTTCAATGCTGCGGCATCAACAAGTGCCAGCGTGCGAACTATTCCATGGACCATTATTGATATGGGCTTTCGTAGCAGAAGGCTCACTCGTGTACCGTTGTTGGCTGCACAACACAAAGCTTTACGCCTCGCCTAGGCCCGCCAACACTGCCATTGGACTGTTGATGGCTGGAAACACGTTGCTTGGTCTGACGAGGCTCGTCTCTAATTTTATCGGGAGGATGGACGTGTACGGGAATGGAGACACCCTCATGAATCCATCGACCCTACATGTAAACAGGGGACTGTTCAAGCTGGTGGAGGCTCTGTCATGGTATGGAGCGTGTGCAGTTGGGGTGAAATGGGACCGCTGATACGTCTACATACGACTCTGACAGGTGACAGATACGTACGCATCCGGTCCGATCACCTGCACCCTTTCATGTCCATTGTGCATTCCGACGGACGTGGACAATTCCAGCAGGACAATGCGACACCCCACACGTCGAGAGTTCCTACCGAGTGGCTCCAGGAAAACTCTTCTGACCTTAGACACTTCCATTGGCCACCTAAATCAGCAGATATGAACATTATTGAGCATATCTGAGATGCCTCGCAACGTGCTGTTCAAAAGAGATCTCCACCGCTTCGCACTCCTATGGATTTTTGGACTGCCCTGCAGGATTCATGGTTAGAAATGCCTCCTGCACACCTTCAGACATTAGTCGAGTCCATGCCACGTCGTCTTGTGGCACTTCTGCGTGCTCGCGGGGGCCCTACACGATATTAGGCAGGTGTACCAGTTTTTTTGGCTATTCAGTGTACATTACCAACCAAGAAAGGAACTAGCCACTTACAAGTATTGTAAATACACCACCCTTGTCAAAACATACTTACTTTTTACAAATGCTATTGAAATGTTATAGAAAATGACTCATGTTCCCTGATGGCGACAGAGACAGTGCATCACCTTTGAAAATAAGGTATTAGAAGTTCAATCCCCTAATGTGTGCAATCATTTAACAGGTAAAAAAATCACATGATACGCAATTAAAAAAACTTCTGTGTTTTATATATTTACATTTTGAAGTATCGCGCTCATCATGCAACAATTGCAATGACCTATATCTCCACCACAAAAATATATATTTTTGTACATGACCGTACCTAATGTATGTTAATCTCAAATATTTGAAGCCTGCCAGACATTTATAAGTAGGCAACAAGCATATCACACTGTGACTACCCGATACGGGGAACACGAACCGTCTTGTAGTGTTAATGGTATACAAGCATATATCATGTAAAATGTAAAAAAGGTTCTCACTTCATCGTCGAAAGTGACGGAAAGCAGATCGTTGCGTCTACATTCATGTACCACAATCGCGTACCCTGTTACAAAATGAAGACGGAATAATTGGTTGAAGACTTACCATCTGTATCACTGACAGTATCGTCAACAGCAAGGGACTGTTACAGACAGATTGACTCCTTATATCACGATGACATGAAAGTAGCCATTGCATGTTCAGCGTTGTATGCATGACATACTACTTCGATAACGGCGACGTTGTGTTCGATAGCAATGATAGTCTGAATAGGCATAGCAAGACGTGTAAAGACAATGTTTGTTGTCCATCAGGAAGTGAGTGCATGTATTGTGGCAGTTAGGTAAATTCTGTACCACATAAGAAGGCCACTTTTTGACAGCTCGTTGAAAGTAGCACCACTGTTTACATCTGACTACGTATCCTTCCGCCATCAGCTGGTCCGTCAAGTCGGGGCTGTATTTTTTATCAACATGCTGTCAGCTAATCCACTTCTCATTGTACTGTAATGCTAAACAAATTTTAAGATATTTTTAGACTGACATCTGTCTAAAAATATGAGTAGATCATAAAAGTAAAAATATAAAATGTTGCAAATAATTAGATATTTGCTAACTCTTTTTTAATTTGTCTGAGATAGTGCATTTGGGTTAACATTTGCGAGACGGTCTGTTGTATCTATTATCACACTTTTGACGTTATAGCTAATATATTCGAGTTGGAAATATGTGACGTAGAATAACGGTAGAATTGCTTAAAAATTATTCAGGCGTGTCTCACTTTCTACGGAATCAAGGAGATGGGTTTCGAGAGAACAATATGGCGTATAATTTACGTAGACGAACGATTACTGGCCGAATATAAATGACTTGCACTCCAAATTGTTGTACATTAAATATATGTTACTTTAAAAATTATGCAGAGCTCGTGGAAAAATATAACTACTGGCATAAGTTTGTAAATTCTTTATATATCGCGCAGGAAAGAGGTTCATTTCTGGCTGGTAATACCTCGCAGAATATCCGATAGATAGCGCGCAGCACATCACGGTGAAGTTTGAGCAACTCTTTTTATGGTCAACAGATAGCGTATTTTTTAAAGTTAATAATTCTTATGTTACGGGCTGGAAATATATTTCAAATTCGTGCCGTTTCATCAAATTACTAGAAAAAATAATTCAACAATATGATGCATAATTTCTGTATGCTTTTGGAATTAATATCATGGACGTGTTGAAAGCAAGGTTGGAGATGGATGATACGATGTGACAAAGCTTTCTGAAGTTAGCACAATTTCATAAAACTTTTCCACGTCGAATTGTTCTTTTGTACATCTCATTTTGATCACCTATACATAACTACATTATCACGAAGTTTAGTTTTTAACACTTACAGCCATTGTTTTGTGACCTTGTAAAATAAAATGTATTAATAAATGCGAGAACTCTTTCTTTTCCGCGTATTTTCTGCTTTTCTGATGTGCATCGGCAGTGCACTCAGAATAGCCAACGTAATTTTTACTTTTGTTCGTTCGTGCATCAGCTGATACACAGGATTTTGTAAATGGCACTTTGTTTGTTTCGTATACATCAAGTTGCCACTCACTGACTGTCAGAAAGTGGCTTTATACGGAATGGACCATATACTGAGTAAATATGTATATATAGTTAAAATCCTTATAACCTCGCAGCCCACAATGAAATTTATCTCTAACAGATATTTATACATAGCCATACTCCCTACAATGTTATCGCAAATACTAGCAGTCTACCGGACATTTATAAACACATAGCTGTAGGTGCATTCTTAAATAATATAAATTTAAAATATGAAATAAAAATTAATTTTTTATATTTATTCTTATTCATNAAGTGGCTTTATACGGAATGGACCATATACTGAGTAAATATGTATATATAGTTAAAATCCTTATAACCTCGCAGCCTACAATGAAATTTATCTCTAACAGATATTTATACATAGCCATACTCCCTACAATGTTATCGCAAATACTAGCAGTCTACCGGACATTTATAAACACATAGTTGTAGGTGCATTCTTAAATAATATAAATTTAAAATATGAAATAAAAATTAATTTTTTATATTTATTCTTATTCATNTTGTAGGTGCATTCTTAAATAATATAAATTTAAAATATGAAATAAAAATTAATTTTTTATATTTATTCTTATTCATAAACAAATCACACAATACATATTATATCATTCAATAAAGCCTCTAGCTCTGAGTTCATCAATCGAATTTGTCTCTTCACTGCCAGAAAGATATGCAGTTTTTTCAATGGAACTAACACCCGCAGTCTATCAACCAGGTCATTGGGGTGTTCAGATAATAAGAAGCTAGACGTCACGTCACTCTTCGCAGACGGTTCACGATACACGTCTGCATGTATGTTCTTCTGTGATGAGTAGGTTGTGAGATACCTCTGTACGAGAGAACTAGGTTCGATTCCGTGTTTCTTCTACCCCAACTTCAAGCAGCCCTTATCTTCAGCAACTTGTTTACTCTTTTGCTTTGCATATGTCGGCAATTCATCATTAGTATAATATGCATATTTCACATCACCACCAGCAGTTTTGGTGGTCACATTTTCGTTCTATTCGCCATGACTAGTTGTAATATCTTCGTTTTTCACTTTTCGTGTTAGCGGTGCATATTTATTGTTCACAACTTCTGGCGATCTGTATGGCTCGCACTTTTTATAATGCATGTCTCCAATACTGGTATTTCCGTCTTCACACACTGTTTTGGAACACAATGCAGGCCCGGGCAATGTTACGAGCGCTCGAACCTTCGTTAGTTTACATGGTGAATCGACAGGAAGGCTAGCCAGACATGTCTTGCGACAATAAGTTCAATGCATGCTGTCTTGTGCCAAGCTAAGGTGCATTACCTTAACATGCACCAGTGTGCCTCTTTANGACAATAAGTTCAATGCATGCTGTCTTGTGCCAAGCTAAGGTGCATTACCTTAACATGCACCAGTGTGCCTCTTTAGATTATCGCGTCTAGCAAATGCTGCACCACACATATCACGTGTTAGTATTCTTGGCGTTGGTTTTTTAACATTCGCTTTGCTCATGGGGACGTGCATTGCAACTCTTACAGGAGGTTTTGCCACAGTAACTGCATTGTTTTACATGTAATTGTTGAACACTCGGTTAAGGTTTCCATATAGCTCTACAGGGCATACTCGATTGTACACTCTCTGTGGTTTTCATCATCCTCAAGCATATTAGAACTCAAGCACTTGAGTTCCGCTGACTCCTCACCACTGACTCCTCACTGCTGACACCTCACTGCTGACACCTCACTGCTGCCTTCAGACAGTANGACAATAAGTTCAATGCATGCTGTCTTGTGCCAAGCTAAGGTGCATTACCTTAACATGCACCAGTGTGCCTCTTTAAATTATCGCGTCTAGCAAATGCTGCACCACACATATCACGTGTTAGTATTCTGGGCGTTGGTTTTTTAACATTCGCTTTGCTCATGGCGACGTGCATTGCAACTCTTACAGGAGGTTTTGCCACAGTAACTGCATTGTTTTACATGTAATTGTTGAACACTCGGTTAAGGTTTCCATATAGCTCTACAGGGCATACTCGATTGTACACCCTCTGTGGTTTTCATCATCCTCAAGCATATGTGAACTCAAGCACTTTTACTAATACGCAGTGATGACACATCACCACTGTCTCCTTACCGCTGACTCCTCACCACTGACTCCTCACTGCTGACACCTCACTGCTGACACCTCACTGCTGCCTTCAGACAGTACCAGTGCTGCACATGCCATATTAACAACGGAGTGGTATTTTTCGTTTGCAGTAATTCATACCTCCATTACGCTGCCGGTCGAAGGCGATGCTATGTTGCAATTTTCTGTAGCGGGGTAGAGGGAAATCGTAATCTGGCTATTTGCTAATTGGTCCAAGTGAATTTATTCTCAACTGTAGCTGATCTATCTTATGCAATGTCCAACCAGAACCGTTTCCCATGTATTCTTCTTCCTCTTGGCAAATATTCTGTATACTACCTTCAACACTGTCTTAGATTTCGTATGTGTTATAAAGTGGCACATTCGATGGTCTTGAAGGCTCTCTCACTATATTTATTTTCTTGTGGTTCTAGTT
Source organism: Clitarchus hookeri (assembly GCA_002778355.1). NCBI lineage: Eukaryota > Metazoa > Arthropoda > Insecta > Phasmatodea > Phasmatidae > Clitarchus > Clitarchus hookeri. The sequence continues at coordinate 123,513 of NQII01005120.1, read as the reverse complement.
TGGTATATTTACATTCCAACCATATATTATATTTTACAGCACCTTATTTTTCCATCTCATAAAAAAATCAAAACGCATTAATTATACAGTTTTAAGGTAGATGGACTTAGAGTGAGGATGAAAAAAATGTCATAAATGAAAAAACAAGGGAACACACTGCGTAAACACAAGTACTCTGCTTACAATGGCGGGAACCATAAAATCNTTCATAAATGAAAAAACAAGGGAACACACTGCGTAAACACAAGTACTCTGCTTACAATGGCGGGAACCATAAAATCATAATGTGTATATTGGATGGTATCAAGCAACCTTTACCAAGCATGAAATAAAACCGACATATTTTGTAAATATAAAACATGGGAACACACTGAGTAAACGCACGTACTCTGCTTGCAATAGTAGTAACCATGAAACCATAATCGACGAGCTACTTATAGCAGTGTTTTGATGGTTTCAACAACAATATACCGCGTTTTATTTCTAAAATAACGTTACATACGTAAATAGAAATGTTCAATAGTTTCGTTCACAATGAGTTCAATGTGACAACACTATGACTGAGGCACAGAGTACCTTCGAATGCTAAGGTAAAAACCCTCGCTTATACCATGAATTTCAAACATACTCACTGTCACAAATGATGACGCTACCCAGCTGTGTTCGTCAAACAACACCAACAGTCCAGCATTTAGTATAGTCCATTCACGGTTACTTCACATTTTTTTGAAGCCCTGCTAAATTTCTACTTTTGGTTAACAGTTACGTATCATTCTGCTACACGTCAACATAAACACTATCATATGACTTCTACGTTTTAACTTTCAAATGCTTTGTTTACTGTTTTCACCTGTTCAAAGAATTCTCTCAAATTTAAAAATCCATTTCGTACGAATGTTCACAATTTATGCCTNTTACTGTTTTCACCTGTTCAAAGAATTCTCTCAAATTTAAAAATCCATTTCGTACGAATGTTCACAATTTATGCCTGTAACCATATTAATGTCAGCTTTATGACTTTTTGACAATGCCTGTATTGACGATGGTTCTTATGGTTATTATTTTATATTGTTAATATATTTCTTATACGTGACATTGCGTGTTACACGTAATAAACCTTAACATGTGGCCGCAACTGTGTTTAACCCTGTNCATATTTCTTATACGTGACATTGCGTGTTACACGTAATAAACCTTAACATGTGGCCGCAACTGTGTTTAACCCTGTTACAACTGTGGGGAAAATAACTCTGTTATTTAACATTTTGTTATTGATATGTATTGGGTTATTTAGTATAAAGGATGGCTTCAGTTGGAATAAAAATTACAATCAAGAAACAACCAGTCCAACGAAAAGACAGTGAATTCAAGCACACAACTTGTGTTGCAAAATTTTTGTTCGTAGCAGCGACAAACTTAAAAGATAGTGGTGAACATGAACTCAAATAAGTCTACTGTAACTGTTATTTCTCTCATAGTTATTTGCATTGGCACATAGTTTTTGCCAGATTTATTTAATTATATATATTTAAAATTTTCTGTATGGACTTAGTAATTTGATGGGATTGTGGCAAGCATTCAGATCACAAATATGTACGCATCTTACACAATTGTGTTTAAAACATCTAGGGCGAAGTTACGTCGTGATAAATAAACAGACGCCTAATTAACTTCGTCATAAAAACAGTTCACAAATAAAACGTATAAAATACGCACGTCCAATATTTGCAATCACATCCTTTCACACGCAGTGGTTAACGACACACATTGCAGTATATTTATTACTGCCATGAAAACATTATTTTTGTTGTAATAAGTATGAACAATGCTAAACTTGCAAACATGTATAATTTTCCTGCAGCGGTGCGAAACTTCCCGCGAACGAGAGAAAGAGAGGGTGGCAAGCTCCGTTCCGCCGACAGTTTCTCGCTCGGTCAAAAAAAATCATCATGTCATTAGGGCCTACGCACCGTATTTTGCACTGATGTTTTAACGTTAACAATAAAATATGTTTCCTTCACGGCTACCTAGAAAATTTAAATATTTCAAAAGGCAACGTTTAGTTTACAAATAGCATATAAAAAAACTTGGTTAAAACAATATGTTAACAGTGAACTATTTCTTACTTGCCGTTGCCAAAACATTGCTGCTCTCACTGTTTTTTTTAATTCGTATTGAATAATAAATAAATAAAAGTTACAAGTTATAGAAGATAAGTATATAAAGTTTCATTTATTCAAAAATATAATAGTCTTAAAGTTAATCAGTGTTATGTACTTGTTGTATACAAGTTATTTAAAAAAAACAGGGAAACATATTACTCCTATGGTTATTTTTCAAAGGTTTGTTTCAAAACATCCGAATAAACCGTGACAGGACTATAACCAATCGTCCACAAGGTCCATTCCCATAGCCTCGTGCAACTGGCCAGTGAAGTGTTCGCCTACATCAGAGGAACCGTCACATCATGTCATTACTGTAGAGGGTAGCACATTCCCTCTAATATGCGGTACTAATGTTTAGTGATTGATTTTGTGTACATTCATTTCAGTTCACATCCCTGGCTAACATGGATGTGCATAAAATAAATTATTGGCAATATTTANGATGTGCATAAAATAAATTATTGGCAATATTTAACTTACAATTGCAGTAATTACTATGCCTGTCTACTTGTCGAAGGTGCTCTTAGAAAAAAAATGTGCTTTCTAAAGTATTCTGAAAAGAAATACCTCTAATGATGATTAAAACAATATACGTTTATTACCTAATCTCTAGGACAATATTTAATAGTTTTACATATTCTCCTACAACATAAATCATACATTTCTGTCAGTTTGATGGTTTGTACACTCCGTTTGAATGAGTTCCACCTGTTGTACAGTAGGCTGCACTGTTCCATGGCAAGCCGCTCTAACACAACGTCTACCTTAACTCGCTTGCTTGGGACGCGCTGTGAAGCAGGAGGGTAGGTCTCTCCCTCTGCATGGGAATGTGGCATTATCGCCAGCCTGCTTGGGGGCCATTTTCTTTTGTGCTGTCTGTGAGGGAAGTAATGGCTGTAGGCTCGGTCACGTCGACCCTCGAACGGTCTGTCTTCGCGGGAAATATATCTACTACGTCTTTCACACTGCTCCAACAAGCTCGGTTACCCCGGAGATGTAATGGTGGCACATTTACTGCCCTGTGGTACGCGACGCGGGAGCTGGGTTGCTGTCACCTACGAACATACCGACTTCTTCCGAGGGTTCACTTACACATCATCATCTGTGAAGCCTTTTCTGTCCCGACGAGGTGATTGGCAGGAAAGGAATTGCGTCTCAGAGTAGGGTGTGAAGGGATTTCTCCAGCGATGTGGTTCGTAATCATCTGATACTAGAGTGGCAGTCATCATTATTCGTGTTCATACATTCACGTAATCAAGGTTCTGGACTGGTAGCACATTTACCGCTTCACGTGAATGGTCGTAATTATTGTAGTCACGGCTCCTCGGGGAAGGAAAGTGCAAGAATAAGAATTTTTTCTCGGAGGGGTAGATTGAAGCGATCTGTCTCATCGATTGGGACGAAGACTTAGTATTGTTTTTTATTTCTTGCCGGCTGGGAAGGGTCAGCATCTGGTACTAAAACCACCTTCGCCAGAGTCCAGCTCTGTCGGTGATACTGTCGCGCAGACGTCGTAATGGCTGGCGGTGAGGAATTCTCAGACAATGAGCTTCTCCGCGCACTTGAAGAGGCGGAGGCAAGCGCATCCCATCACCTCACACCGTGAGAACACCGTGCAGCATGTAAGTTTCCTTGCGCACACTCCTACATTTCTTTACCTGAACAACACAATACATCGAAAATTCTAAGTAATTTAATGCTCTGTCTAGTTGGTTCTGCAAGCTATATAAGATATACAGGTTTATATTGTGTCATTGACATGCTGTACAACAAATCTGTTGCTAAACAAAATAATAGTACAAAGTTACTGATGTACTAATAACAATGAAGATTTCATTTTTGCAGTACTTTGAATGTGGAAAATGGCCTTTAGAATAATGTCATAGAGTTCTTCGATGTAATGCTCATTCAATTTTGTGTGAAACCTTTACGTATGAATTGAGCTGAAATCAATAATAAATTTCCTTGACCTTTGAATACTGAAGCTATTAGTGTATCATAACAATCCACATAAGTACCCATTTCATGCAATTATCTATCAGTTTTTATGTAATGCACACATGATTTACACATTAATTTATAAATGCATTAACACAATTTAACAATAACTTTAGCAATGACATAAAATTAAAACGACTGATAGATCAATAATATTGTCTTAGCGAGGTCATCGTACGAAAGACGTGACATAAGTATGATGTCAGTGGAGGGATTATGGGGACTTTGGCACATCTGGAACTGGGACTGGAACGTCGGAGATGTTCGTGCTCTGTCATTCCAGTCGGCCGGCGGCCATCTTGGATCCCTGTGACCTTGTTCTAGGACTTTGACCCCAAAAATTCAAAAATTTCAAAAAATATGTATAAAAATTTGACGTGTCCCGTGTCCCGAAAGATATTTTTTCGTCAGAAGACACACTCTGTCAAAACTCGCAGGCTGGCTACCGCAATAAATATTAAGGGTTTGGCGAGCGTGCTAGAAGAATGACGCCAGGATTCCGCAGCTGCATCTCGCAGCTACAAGGGGATGCTAAGCTCACACCAGCAGCTGCGTCTCTCCCGAGCCGGCTACCGCAATAAATGATGAGAGCTTTTGGCGAGCGTCTGAGAATAATAGCGACGCGATATCCGGAGGCAGAAGAAACACTGCGCCGACCAAGGGAGCCACCAAGTGTTCCAGCATGTGCAGAGCGGAGCAGTAAACTTTGATGCCAGAATCGAGGGACGACGCTGGGCCCACGTGCGGGTAGCCGGAGCGCCGAACACGTTTTTACGACCCAGAGGACGCGGCGGTCAGCCCGGCCACCTGCAGAGATGATGCGAGTTTAATATGGCGAACGAGCTTACAAAAACTCGAGGAAGAGGAAGGAACGGGGTAGTCGGCCGGATTTCAAGCGAGGAGTGCGGAGTGGCGCCGGGAGGAACGAGTCCGAGAGAAGGCATCGAGACGTCAACACTGGTCGGCGAGGAACGGTCGCAGCCCAGGCGTCGCAGCCCGCCCACCGAGTGACGGAGCGGTCCCGAGGTCGCCAACGAGGAGATGGACCATCGCCTCGAGACAGCTAAGTAGAGACATACAGGAAGTGTGACGAACCTTGCTCCCCACAGGGCACAAATCGCCGAGTCAAGCCCTACATAGCTTACGCAGCGAGGGGGGGGGGAGAGTTGTCTCGTGTGTTCATGTAGAAGTTAACCTGTTAAGCGAAAATAAAACTGACCTATGTTAACTCGCAAAGAAGGTGAATTTATTTGGTAAATTGGACCTAGGGATAGTAGCGTTAACATATTCATATGCCCTAACACTGAGGGCTAGCATCAATTGCTGGCGCCTTACGCAGAGAGCAGAATCAATACCTACTTATGCGTCATAGCGCTGGGGAGGTATCAAATTGTTAAAAAGTATTCAAAAATTATTTAAAAATTTATTTAACAAAATTAAGTTTCAGAAGAAACCCCACATCTTTCTCCTCCCATTCTTATTCCACCAACCTGATAGGTGTAGTCCACCATCTTGGTAGGTGTCACAGCCTCCATGTGCCATTTTGGTCGGTGCAGTCCGCAATCTTGGTAGGTGCAGTCCACCATCATTGTACCGGTGGAAGATGCTCCCCTTCAAGACAAGAAATTTTCTGGCAAGCACTACCTGGCATGAAAACTAACCCAGAACACAGGTGCCCGATGCTTATGGACCTCAATAAAGTTTTAAATGTCTAATGGAAATGTTTTTGAAACTCGGTGTGTGAATGGGGACCTAATTGTTTTTATATGACAAAAAACTAACTAGTGAAAAAAAAATGTTTTGCAACATCCATGGTTTTCGCTCGTTGGACTCGTACACAATCAAACAGGTTTCCATCTCCTACAGTAACAAAGACGAGAAAACCAAAGTTTTCACTTTTTTTACCACTATGTCAATGGCAGCACGACGCCTACAAAGGTACAAAAAGCACGGGCTAAGGTGTGACGAGTGGAATGTTCCGTACGAGGAAATTCCGGCAATGCTAGACTCTGCCATAATTCCCTATTATCCTGTTTATGTGTTTGGAAGACGCCAAGAGTCGACGAATCGCAATACGTGCCATCGGAACGAACTTTGTAGAGCTTCACAAGGATTACCGCCGCCCGCCGTTCCGATAGCACGTCGATATGTACGCCACAAGACTTCACGGGTGCAAAAGTCAAAGATATTGCTGTGCCCAGTGCAACACCGAAGCCCTAAGTTTATGGAGTTCTCATAACCCGTGGTACAGTATATTAAAAAAAGGACTACGAGGAATCCATTGTACATTTAAAGAAAATATTACGTGTGTAATAAATACACACACTACGTGTTGCCTGTTTCGGGTTGTTACAGCGTGGCCTGCTTTTTACCCACTTATAAATCTCTGGCAGGCTGCAAATATTTGAGATGTACATAAATTGAGTATTGCCATGTACAAAAACAATATATTTTTGGTGGAAATATAAGTCATTGCGATTGTTGCATTACGTGGTCGATACTTCAATATGTAGATATATAACAAAAAGAAGTTTTTTTAATAGCGTATCAGATTTTTTCATACCTGTTAAATTATTGCACACACTTGGGGATTGAACCTGCGATACCTTATTTTCAAAGATGAGATACTGACTCCGTCGCCGTCAGGGTACATGCGTTATTTCCTATAAAATTTCAATCGCATATACAAAATATAAGTGTGTTTTGTTGAGGGTATTGTAATTACAATACTTATAAGTGGCGAGTTGCTTTCTTTGTTGGTAATGTATACCATGTACGCAAAGGCAGGACGGTCATTGTGACCTGTGCTTCCGTTGAGTTCACATTCATAGCTACGAGATGCACTCGCGGCCTCCAGGTCTTCTGTGTATGAAACTGCTACACCAGTTTTTATCAGCTAAGGTAAACCTCATCACTTTATGTATTGAGTTTCCTCGAAATCAGAGTACATACATAATTAGTAGAAATGCATGTGTTTGTGAGCGTGTGTGTTGTGATACCTCCTTACACGTCATTACAAAGTTCGTATATTTAGTTATATTTCTATATAAATAAAAACATTGTGGTGAGCGATTCATCGTTAATTCGTTTCTAATGTGCTTACAATTCTAGCACTATTAAAGGTAGTTTTTCATAATAAGAACATTTATAAACTACTTAAACCGAAATAAATTGTGAGCTTCTACTGTATAGCAGAATTCCTCTCATATAGGGGAGTGCATACATCTCTATCTCTCTCTCTTTCTCTCGACTAGTGTTATGTGCCATACCTTCGAAATGGTGAGACCTGCATGGTAATTGCGCCACCGGCCGAGAACCTGGGCTGCCTTGCAGATTATCAAGATATGAGTTGATCGCCCAATGTTGGACTGGACGGACGCGTTGCACTGCTAGTGTTTTGAGTGTTGGCCGTACACTGGAATTGACGATTTCGTTTCAATTTGTTCGTAAAGAAATCGTTTTCTATTTTGTTGTACTAACAAGGATGGGCTGGTCTTGTCTAGCATCGTTTAACACAGCGTACAACACCCGACGATTAAGCAATATGTGATTGCAATGGTTAGTAAGTGCTGATAACTATTTTCCTTTACATTTAATTTTTTATATTAGTTTGCATTAGCGTTTCGCATTGTCGCCTCTCTTGCATGGGTAATGGTTTTGATGTATGTTGCTTCGTAGCGATAAAAGGTGCACCGCACCGTCTTTACAATTCGCATAATGTGTATCGCGCTTGGGATATTGTAGAATTTTTTGTGTGTTCAGTCCTTGTGAGCCTTTGATCTTTTCATGTTCTCGAGAATTCCAGCTTTTTACCAAAGTTCTCGATGCACTGGTAACGTTGATATCAGTATTGCGGTCCGCAGAACCAACCGGTATTTTTTTTTTATATATTATGTAGTAATGTGACCGATTTTTCTTCTACAGTATGGTTTCGTAACTTTTATACGCGGTTCCAACGACACCTCTTGTTAAACAGAGATGGTGTTTATTTGTATTAACTCGTGCATACTTTAATGTAACTGGTGACTACCTAAAACCTTGCTCTGGTGGAATTGTATATGCCTTTATTTTTCTTAAGTATGGGTGGTTGTTTTTGTTAAGGATAAATCATGCTGACGAGGTCTCGGAATGCTGGCCCAGATTTCAGGCTGACTGTTTATTTATATGTATTAATTAGGATGTCACCCCCCCCCTCCCCATGACTGCATACTTCTTGCTCACAGCATGATTGTGTATACCTTAACTTATTCGTGATTGGATGGTTGTTGTTGCATATCACCAGTTCTAACGTTTATTTATGTATATAACACTTGTGGTAGCATACTACGAGCATGCTGATGGGTGATTGACGAGTGCGCACGGGTCAGTGCGTATGTGTGCTATTTAAAGACCCCCTTCAACTCCTAAATGCATCAATTACTGCTACCTACTACGACATGCTTGCAATGCAATTGTATGTATACCTACCTTTATTTTCTTTAAATGTACGGGTGACTATTACATGATAGCGAAAACTTGTATAGTTCCTTCATGACGACCTTTTATGCTTTTGACAGGTTTTATGGTCCTAATTACCCTTATCGCATTGATTTTATCCAGAAATGATACCAGTGTTATGAAATTGGTGGTTGTTGTTTTCGCGGATAGGAAATGACAGGCAATTATTTTTATAAGTAGGTTTAATGCATAATTGACCCCGCTGCCCTGTACTCTGTTGAGAGCGCTGCGTACTCTTTAAATTTGTTGTCTATGACCTCAGCACATGGGAAATGGTTGTCAACTATGCTTATAAGAGAGAGGTTATTGTCTAATGGACCATTCCATCCGTTCGGCGTTGGGAAAGATGTGTGTGTGATATGAATTTGGCTACTGTAGCTTCGGTAGATGGGAAATGGCAGTCGACTATGCTTATACGATGACTTAAGGGTGCTACTGACCTTGTCGTACTACTCTTCGTCTGAGGTGATGTAAATGATACGAATTTGGTGGAAGCATTAGTTATGTTTAAGTGGTAATCTTTGTCGGCTTGTTTGTAAAATTACGCTCAGTGAGAAAATTTACCATTTTGCCACAGTTCGGAACGATTCAACTAACTTGAACCAGATTTCGCAAACCAGTACTGCTACAGAAAGCCACGTAGGCTTATCTAATTTAAGTGGCGTCAGTCACGTATTTTCAAAATGTTGTCCTTGCAAATAATTTATATTAGTTTCTCATATTTATTACATAACGTGATTAATTTCAACCCAAATTTGCATCCATAATAAATATCGTGTACAGAACCTCTTCCCTTGTAATTTTGTAATACAGCAGCGAAAAAGAAAATAAAGATTTTATGACATATGTCGGGAATCTCTCAACCGATTTCCACCTAATTCTTTACTAAGTAGCGTTACGGTAGCCCATGGAATCTTGCGTAATTTAAGTGGCTCAGAAACGTATTTTACAAACGATGGTCCTGTAAATATTTCAAGTAAGTAAACCCTATCATTCAAGAAGTTGATTTCACGCCAGCGTATTGAACGAGGTTTTCTGGGTTCGGATCGTGGATAAGGCACTAGTGTTGCGACAGTGGCCGGTAGACTTCGCTGGTGGCGGTGCGGGCTTATCGGCCGTTCCCGGTAGGAAACCCGTGCTAACGCGAGCATTCCACACGCACTTAACTCATACAGAGCCTGGCTTCGCACGCACAGAGCGATCAAGGCGTAAGAGATGATGCCCAGTACCCGCGTACATAGTTCTTAAATAGTTTGAACACTTGTATTGTATAGGGCTTGTTAACGTATCACCTAACTTAAACTGACACCCATGCATTACCCGGGGTTCGAACCCAGAACCTCCTGCACCCCAGACCTACCGACCCACACAAACCGACTGCGTCACGGGAGGTCTGCTGGTTTGTACACCGTTCTATGTTATCCTTCTACCGAACGTGTTAAGACATTTGTATGGAACTAATTACTAGCATATCGTTAAAAATAATTGCATGTGTCCAGATTCAAGGAATAATGGAGTTATTTTTATTTAATAAAATAATGAAGTAAGTATGTTTCTCCCACCCTTGATTTCCGACGCCGCTCCATACCTCGCTTTACACCCTCACCAGCTCTTCGGCTCTCGATACATTGATGTTAACAGCGCCCAAATGCCTTCACTCACTCACCTATCAGCTCTCAAGACCCAGATGTTTAAAGCCGCGCAAACCTCCCCACTCTCCCCCATGAGCGTCGAATGTAGCACTCACGACGAACTGTGCTTTCCGTCTAGTACGCACATCTTTGCGCTATTTTGACCAAGAGTGAGTATCATTGCATTGTAATTTTTTTTTAATTTATGAGTTTTGCTTTCTGGCTAACCAGGAGACCGCTCACACACTAAACTATCATAATACGCTCAGATAACCTGATCTTCCAGTATTCCAAACAATATCTCAGTTTTCAAATCACCCCCATGTCGGGTACGTATTAGAAAGCAGCTAAGTATTCACCGTTCCTAATGTACTGGCTTGGCTTTTCCATAAAACTCACCTTTACCACTCTGACCAGCGTAGGACGGCTATTATTTTGACATAACAAAATTTACAGTTTAACCAAGACTGAGAAATAGAATTTCATTTATCCTATCTTTAATTTCACATTTGCATTGTGTATTCGTGACTTCGTAAAATAAACGAGAACGTTAAATCACATGGTCAAAGTTTTCAAATGTGAGAAGGCATTGAAGTTAGTTGGTTTTATTTTAATTTTATTCGGTGGGACAATTCAAAACATAGACACTAATTTGACGAATGTGCCAGACAGTTAAAATGCCGTACAACGTCCAGTCATGGAAGTTCTTCCGTCGCTCACGAAGTGCAGACAGCGCCCCAAGGTGACGTCACAAGCTGCACGCGCGCCCCAGAACGGTGTTCCAGAACGTTACCCCGAGGGCATAGTAAAGTAACAGAAAGTAACAGCTGAGGAAAGGAAAAGTAAATGCGTTTTGGAAAGAGCATTATGTAAACAGCATTCTGTGTTTACGCATATCTACTGATTAAGCAACCTATGTAAATTCCAAAAGAGGTTTGTCCCTTTCCCCAAATGCTTTATTTTTCAAAATATTATTTATGTATATAAACAGCTTTAGTGGCGATAAATAAATCATAATCATTACGTTAAAAAATATAACCAGGTCTTGTCATTTGTAATTTTTTCACGTGTGTGTGTGTGTTNAGCATTATGTAAACAGCATTCTGTGTTTACGCATATCTACTGATTAAGCAACCTATGTAAATTCCAAAAGAGGTTTGTCCCTTTCCCCAAATGCTTTATTTTTCAAAATATTATTTATGTATATAAACAGCTTTAGTGGCGATAAATAAATCATAATCATTACGTTAAAAAATATAACCAGGTCTTGTCATTTGTAATTTTTTCACGTGTGTGTGTGTGTTTAACAAAAGTCCACATTTCCTTTCAATTTTTTTTCTTCAAGTTATACTTCTTTTGGCGCGTTGAGGGTAAAAGTTTGGTGTGCAACGGAAGTTGCGCGCGCACAGCGTAAAGAAATTGGACAGGAAACGTGGTAGGGATATGACCCTACGCGCATGCGCATATCGTATAGCTATATACAAACACAAGATACACAACATAGCACGTGGTTATATTTAAAACCGACAGAAAATCATTTCATGTAATAAGCAAATTGAAAAACATTTCATTGATATAAGTAATTCATTGTGAATATATATATATATATCTCATTAATTAATTTTACTTACATTGTGCCATGAAAATTTGTTACTGACAAAAATTGTATAGTAAAATTTTGAAAGTGTTTTCCAGTATTTGAGGTTATTTTAATTTCATTATGCTCTTTAATAAAACCTTTATTAATTGTATTTAATGTATTTCTTCTGTCATTTTATCGTTTTCCTACTTACATAAATTATTTGTACACGTAATAAAATTTTATTTTACTCACGCCAAAGAAGTATAATTTCTAACGCGCGTACATAAGTACACGCACCCATATTTTTTTTTAATTCTACCAAACTTTCCGCCATTTTCAGTTTACTCTTCGTTACTCGCTGAAATAGCTCTTGTAAACGTTTTACTCTGGCAAGGAGCTCAAAGTANCCATTTTCAGTTTACTCTTCGTTACTCGCTGAAATAGCTCTTGTAAACGTTTTACTCTGGCAAGGAGCTCAAAGTACTCTGCAGTTTTGGGTTCACTGCCAAGAGCGAGTAAAACATTCTCTCAAAGTGTTTTGAGACAGTCAGGGAGAAAAGATTATTTGCAGAGTAACGTTTTGGAACGCCGCCCAGACGGTCATGAAGACACCCGGGTCAGGAGCGGGTAGCGATCTGGCAAGGAAGCCGAGCGAATCGACCGGCGCTCAGTACGCCTTCAGCCTGCCCGCCGAGCGCAGCGGCGGAGCAAGCAAGTCCGACGGGGCACTCGCGCCCAGGTTCGATGCCACTTCCATAACGTCAGCAGTCAAACCACGTAGCTCTCGTAGAACCAGCAGCGTACGGCATGGCTTTTCTTATAGCAGGTGCACGGTGATCGATGTGACACCGTCACACTGCACTTTCAATTATACTGTATTTCTGCATTGGCTTTCACGTAATTATGATTAAAGCGTAACTTGTAACGTCAGACACAAAACAACAAAATTTATTAAAGATAGTGACAAACACAAATAATTATGTACACTGGGTAAAGCTTGTATTTTCTCAGAAAACATATGTACAAATAATTACAGCACCATATGAAACAGTAATTAAAGCTCTATAATCTTTTAGGGGTTAATTTTACAAGCATTTCTTGATTTCAAATAATTATACAATAATAAAATATTTTTTAAAAACGTGTTACAAAAATACGCAAAACCATTATAAATTGCTCACAAAAATTATTATTAATTTAAATATGACATGCCTAATTCCTGTTGAATTGAATGATTGACAACCCTTTTAATATATATTTATTTCCATAATACTATCTAGAATAATAAGCGTAAGTAATTAGTAAGAAGGAGGGCAGCCTAATAAGCCCAACAAAGCCTCCTTTAATAACAGTTATAATAATTAGAAAACGTTTAAAAATTGCATATTTGAATAACGTTGGCATAAATCATAAGTATTAGAAATTAAAGAAAAGAAGGGCAGCCTAATAAGCCCAGTAGAGCCTCCAAATAATAAAAGTACACACTTAAACTTTAATGAAATATTACATTAAAATATATTAATCGTTGGAGGCAGTCAAACGACCCTACAGAAAGCTCCAACAATTAAAAGTGTATATTATCAATCATTTAAAATACATTATTCTCAGCCGGGAGTCGTGGACGCAAGGGAAAATACAATAGCAAAAATTCATGGGCAGCAAACCACACAAACACTACACGTTCAAAACTGGCAACACACTGCGAAGCAAGAAATTAAGTTAGACCGAAACCAAATTTAGAATAAAGACTACCTCACTGCATGCCCAAGACTACACAACAACTCCACACAATATTAAAAAATACAATTAGAAATGACCCATCTAACACTGCCAGCGGCCGACGACTCACCGTTTTAAAATACTCATGTTGATGGCTGCTCAGGCAATGGTATTAAACAGAAGGTGCCTCTTATTTCAACGAACGTCGTATTAACGACGAATTAGCACTTTGAACTCATATTGCAGCTTGTCCAGGTGTCTTACAGGCGACGATCGGGCGTAGAATAGGACAATAGGAGCGGCACAGAGTGCGCAGCAAGTTATATAAACTGCTCCATTACCAAAAAAGTGAGACGTATTTAGGGAGGGGAAATCAGGAGATGGTGAACAGTGGAAGAAATAGGAGGCGAGCCAAGTCGAGCAAGGAGGAAGCCACCTCGGAGAGTTTGAAATACTGGAGATATCTCACGCAGCGAGTGCTAGCGTCGCAAGACAATAAGTTAAATTATTGTACACTTTTTTTTCTGATTTTTACCAAGCGGTGTGGGCAGTTTATCTGTAAATATTGTAATTATTTGAACTTCCTTGATAGTATTGGTGAACCCGGTAAAATAATATTGTAATGATGGAGTCGTGAAAATGGGAGGGGGTCAGACAGCCTTCCTGAACGAGCCATCGCCCGCAAGATTGTAACAAGGCCAGTGGACAGCAGATTGCAGCAACCGGGACGGTATTGCCTGAGCCTCTTATTTGAAAAAGCAAATATCCCCGCTGTAAGACCGAAAACCAGGGCACGATTGTGCAATGTTCCGACGATATAGGTCATGCAGCTGCACAATTGTGGAAGGGACTTGATTCTGAGCCTTTATACATTTGTAAACACGCACGAAGTTCCTAGCTTGCAGAAAGTAAACTTGTGTCTCGTGAGGTGCATTCTATGGTGGGTTAACAACAACCAAGTGGCGGGTTTTCGAGCCGGGGACAGCTAAACACTCGTCATGAAATGAGTCCCTAAGTGAGCAACGGCGGAATGCAAGGGCAAGGAGAAATGGGAGAACCCCGAGAAAACACAGCAGTCTACTGGTAACGTCCACCGCGTGCGAAAACCCAATAACATGCTTGGAATAAAAAAAACGCTATTGATGGAGGTCGGAGAGCTGAATGCTCCACTATAACCTTGAAAGTTTTAAAACCCTTCTTCTTTGGAAGTAAGTTTAGTGTAACAGTGTTTTCCTGCAACAAGTAATTCAGATGTGATGTTATATGGTGCGGAGTCCCCGCTTGGGCTTTAGCTGACCTTTCACGGCCCTGTTCCGGACTTATGCCGGTATTACAGAACGTTTTTATAAGGGTTTTAGCACAGCTTAAGCTATGCTCAGGCCTTATAAGTATTCCAGAACCTTATAATGCTGGCTAAGGCCTTAGTTAAGCCACGGCCGAAGCCTTAATCTTGTGGCTCTGACTTGGGTGATTTATCCTTGGCTCAAACGAAACCTACGCATGCGCATAAAGCATATAATTTTGCCGGAGCCGGTAGCGTGACGTACATCCATAAACAATACGTCGCGTCCAGACAGTTATACGCCGAGACGTAATTATTTATCAAAAATTACGAAACCAGCACAATTTAGTTGTTTTGCAAATAAAAGTTAAAGTCGGCAAGAATACTGTGTAATAGGTACTACATGTTTTAAAGGCTTTCATAGTGGCACAACCGGTAGAGTGTTCGCCCACGACTTACGCGTTTCTGGTTGAAGTCCTGGTCGGTGCAAATATTTTAAGGTTTTGAAATTAACTACAACTTTTATATATTTAGACGTATTATGTTGAATAAAGTCTACTTATTTTAATAATTGCGCTAAGTATTAAAATGCTTTCCGGTGGATTGTTAACAGTACGACAAAATGGCAATGATTTGACAATAAGATTTTTATTTTTATTGGTAATAATTACATCTCTCACAATTTATTCAATGAAACCCACTATTCACGTTCGAAAGGTCTTTTGCGATTCTCCCTTNAAGTATTAAAATGCTTTCCGGTGGATTGTTAACAGTACGACAAAATGGCAATGATTTGACAATAAGATTTTTATTTTAATTGGTAATAATTACATCTCTCACAATTTATTCAATGAAACCCACTATTCACGTTCGAAAGGTCTTTTGCGATTCTCCCTTTTTTTTTTAAGACCTTAATTTTCAAAAGACAATAGTATGTAATATGTGCCAATCGTATTTGTAATCCCGCCTACTACAACGGTAAAACCATATCCTCAGTGACCGGACGAGTTACAAATTTGATTGAAATGTTTATTTCAGGGAATATTTAGAACTGCACATATATCAGTATATAAATTATATTGAAACATAGGGGTAAGTAACAAATGTTTACTACCTAAGGTTAGGTATGTATTCAGTTCCCATGCTGCATACTGCACAAATGAAAGACTGCATTCTTGTTCGATGTTTTCGCATTGGGTATATGAACTTGATCGACGTGCCATTTTATTCCATAACACTGCCTGAAAATCACTTCAACAATAGGCCCCTACAATACAGCTGAGGTATGCAGGACCGCTAAATGTCGTACATTTATTTATTAGTATGAACACACAACCAAAAAGTTGCAAGTATGCCGTTCTAATGCATTTGCTCCATTTAAAATTTACGTTTATAACTTCCACATTACAAACACGAAACATATCATAAACGTTCCATAAGTTGTCGTGTAACAGAGAACAAAATAACATTTCACGTTAGGCAATAATATTAGTCAATGTTTTTATTGTTCTTTGCACAGTAGTTTCAAATCTGTAATAACTGCCAGTGCTATAGATATCGTAACAAATAAACCCTGCATGTGCATATTTAACTGTATCAGAACTATTGTAAATAAACACTTTCATTTGTTTAAAGCCTCGCACGGGGCGGCGAATAACAAACCGCGACACATCCAACACCATCTTAGGACATAAACAAAATACGTTCAGAAATACGTTCCGCGAGTTAAGAATTAGTCATGGCTTTTCAATCGCACACCCGAGATGGTAGCACATATGTAATGCCAAACTGAACGTTCTGGAATACCGGCCTTAATGCGTCAGATAGAGACTATACGTTTTCTTTCGCGAGACAAAAATACTATTGCCTTACACAAAGCTGAAATAATGCGGTGAAATGTCGTCTCTCCTCGTGATATATATATATATATATATATATATATATATATATATATATATACACACAAAATCGTGTGTGTGTGTGTGAGCTGAAAGCACTAGTGTGTGTGTGTCTGCGTGTGTGAGCTAAAAGCACTATGAGCATTTCGTCTGGATACTTTTCCTACTGTATTGCAACCAAAATCGTAAAATTTATCCTCCTATCTGCACAGTGTGTAAAAATGAGCATTGTCTTACTGAAGAATGGTATAAATGTACACCGTTGTGACGTAAGTAAATAATTAAGTGCATATCACGTCTTTAGTAATAAAAGGCGTGTACCAGGCGTTAGCATGGCGGCGTCGACTATGCGTGCCTTTCGTTCATCGACGGCTCCGCGTTACGTGAGTTTGGGTCTCGCGTGTGAGTGTATGAAGGGCAGCCAGTACGCCCCTCCCTCTTCTACCCATTTCCCCTTCCCAAGCTTATGCCAGCTCCCCGGCTGGCCTCGCAGTTACTGCTGATTACAGGCGCTTTCCCGCCGCAATCAGCGCCCCTGGTGGGCGGGCGCGGCACCACGCTTCGAGGGCGCGACTCTCTTAAGTCAACTGCCTTCATCAGGGTCCTCGCGCAGCCACGCGCGTTTCCCCTTCTCCCCTTACACGCCCTTCTCGCCTCTCACCGACTGCTTAAATGAATTTGTACCCCCGCCTTATAAATATGGATGATGATGATGATGTGGTGCGGTGTTAGGGGAAGGGGGGAGTTGCCAAGAGCGAAAAGGGGGGGGGGCTGCCATTTAGCGGCTGATTAAAACGGCAGGCGTTGCTGCTCTTCGAGGCGAGGCGGAAATTTAGCGGTTCTGCAGTGCGAAGTTTGAAATCCGATGGGAGGCCCTGGCCGACGTCAGTGCATGGCGCTGGGACCCGCGTTAATCCCCTCCCCCTAGCCCCTTTCTACCACTAGCTCATAGCCAGCCTCCGTGAAGCTCGCGACAGGCGGAGACCACGGACTCCCGCTAGACCGCCGAGGGTCCATTCACAGCACGTCCCCGCCTGTGCGAGAAATGTTTAATTGGACCCACCGTCAGTCAAATGGTGACGTATAAATCTTGCCGTCTAAATTTGTACAGCGCTGTCAAAGTACGCCTTTTCCGAGCTATTTCTCTCTTTCGAACTAACTCGTTTCAAAAATACTGTACATAATTATTTTAATAATACATAGCCCTACAATGTAATACATTCTTACGTTACAGCGTATTTCAATAATTTCCCGACTTATGTGTGTTATGCGTGCGCCTTGCGCTGTTTTAGACGACTCGGTGCAAACGACGCTGCGATCGTTGTTACGCTTCCGTCAAAATGTTTCCGTTAAGCGTGGTCCTCCTCTAAACCTTGTTCTCGCATTTTACTAAAGTAACCATAATTCTCGCGCAGTATTGCTTTCGGTGCGTTATTAATACTTCAATATTACTTTCACGTCGTAATACTGGAGCCCATTGGCAAAGTTTTATTTCTTGCGCAATTAAGAACATTTATGATGTGATGAATGTTCCGGTGTCAATCACTCACAGGCGAACACGCGTTATAGTGTGAATAATTTGTTCCTTGTTATCAAATAACTATTTATTTCATGATAGTAATATATATGCTTGGCGTAGGCTAATTTCAGGCCGTGTCCGAAATGACAAATTCGTTATATTGTAATTTGCCATTTTGTAAGTTTAATTTCGGACGTTGTCAACAGTCACTTGTTTAGTACTCTCAGCAACGAATTTTTTCATTAACAATGAAACTGTTTTTATCTAAATTTAATACTTAAAACGGACCTAATATCTATACAGGCATCACTGAAATGCTGCGAATATATTAACAAATACGAAGAAAACAAATTATACAGTAGTGACTTTAAAGAAATTTTTGTTGCGAAATAACATGCCAAATATATTTTATGAACGATTGTTTATTTTAAAAATGTTTTAATAGCGTATTAACGTATGTGTTTTGAATGTCAAAACCAATATGGCACAGATATTGTAATTTTGTATTTTTGCTTACATTCGCTAGATATAAAATATGAATTACCACATTACCGAACTGGTCACGTGATCATTTTGTCAACAAAATCTGCCATTTCGGACACGGCCTCAGACAATATCAAGAATTTATACTTGAACACTACCAGCAAAGCAGTGACAACTTCAAATACAGTTTATTTTTATTATATACTAATTTTAGGGCCTAGACGAAGCCGAAGTACAATAACAATTTTGATAAGTATGGGGGTGGGATTCCACAGTTCATTTATGTCGAGTTAAAACGTACTATAATTTTTAGGATAAATTATATTTCAATACATCTTTAGAGTATTTTAGCAACATATACGTGTGTGAGTAGTGTACATGTTCCTTTCGTGCAGGCATTACGGAGAGGGAGCTAGGAGCCGTCCGCCATCTGGGATGACGTCACCTACTACTCTGACATTCCAGTTGGCCGGCGGCCATTTTTTCCGCCATTTTATAGACAAAAACACTTGTTTTATACCAAAAATGACTTCAGAAATAAATTATTTTAATAAAAAAATAACTTTTCACCAAAAGATGTACAAAAAAAATAATGGAAAAATGATGAAATCAGATTCGAAGCTTGCTGGAAGCAAGAACCGAAAAATCCTCAGGCGAGCAAGAGGATCCAAAGCTATTAGCGGAATGAGCCACTTACTCTTCGGATCAGTAAAAGAGGATTCGAAGCTCCGAGCCAGGGCCAGCGGACCGGGGAGGATCAGCGGACCTGCCCCCTTCCCCCCTCCCTGCCCGGAACATTCGTCCTGCACATACCACGTCCACCCATCTCAAACACCGCAACCCTCTTCATATCACCTCGCCCCCTATCGGCCTCTTAGCAATTATTATAAAAAATCGCAAAAAATATCTAAAAAAAAGTTGAAAACATATAATGTTGCCCTGCCCTGCCCCTCGTTCATCCCACCACCCTCAACTCACCTCCTCAACACCCTCACATAGGAAATATTATAAAATCGAGAAATATAAAAAAAATATGTCGAAAATTTGAGGAACATATTTAACCTCGCACTCATGCCACCACCCTCACCTCGCCCCCTCTCCGACCATCAACCATGGTATTTATTATAAAATGGATAAAAATTTATTCTAAAAATTGAAGAACATACAGCGTTATTCTCACTCTCGCATCACCATCCTAAACAGCCCCCTTCTCTCTTCTTCATCAACACTCTCGCCAGTTATAAAAATCTATAATATTCACAAAAATCATTACATCACTGACTCCAGCGCCCATGGTGGATGCTGATGTACTTAACCTTAGACCCAATGTCCTTGAAAATAAAAGTTTTAAAAAAAATTGTAAAAATCGAAAGAAACTAAACAGACTCTCGCAATCGATTGTGTACACCAATGAATTAATAAGAATTTCACAGAACCTGAACGGAATATATCAGAATTTAAACTCACATTAATATGTATACATACATTCTTTTTATTTACCTATAATATATATTCTATCTTTCACATTATTTCATACCTTCAATCTTTACATTTCTCAGATGTTTGCAGATCATGGATAGAAGCAGGCTGCCTCGTCTGATATAACACCGATCGTCCAGTTCAGTAATGAAAGAAGATATCTTGTTAATATGCGAGGAATCTCCATATTGTTGCAAAGCGAGTCAATCAACAAGTTCATTCTGGTCTTCGGTAAACATGAAGTCAGTATTCTCAGCATCTTCTGCCTTCTCATTTTCGCTTGTTGCAGCAAATGAACGAGAGTTCTTCAAACCTTCAGCCTTCTTCACAACACTTGTTGAAGTAAACTCGTTGGTGAAATGTGTGGGAACGTCAAGAAATTCAGCACCATCTTCAGAACTACCATTGCCTTCATACCCATTTTCATCAATGCTGTCATCATGATCGTCTGCAATTCCTGTTTCATCCTCAATATGGAGTTAACGTTTATTTGTAGGAGTCACATGATCATGATCACAATTTAGAGTCGACGACCGTTTATTTTGAAGTTCGTCGACTTCACGCGAAAGTTTTGCAAGTGGACATTCCACGCAAACAGACTCTACTGCACTCATTCCGCCTTTAAAATTAACTGTCTCATCAATATCGCCTGACGAGTCAGTACCCACCGATGCGGCAGGGTGTATTGAGATTACTTCTTGGTTCTCAAAAGAAGAATCGTTTCAGTTCTTGTTGTGTTTCTTCAATGTATCACCTTACATACACTGTGTGTGGCCATTGTCGTAATGATTCATCGCGCGAAAAGGACTCTTAGTACAGGCGGTTCTCTCGTGTCGCTGAACATGGCAGCTTTGCTGAAGATCTTTCGATAGTAGCAACACTGATTTCCATGTGATATTCCAGCAGTGGGAGAAGGTACATCCACAAAAGTAAGCTCTACAATAGACTTCGTACAATCATTGGTTTGAATCACATCTATTAAAAAACTGAAGTTCGTTCTACAGTAGCAGCTTTTGTATCAACTTGGCATAGCTATTAAGCTATCCCTCTCTCTCTCTCTCTCTCTTCCTCTCTCTCTCTATATATAATATATACACACTTACTATCATATGTCAACAGTGAAGTATAAAAATTTCCATGTTTCCATTCTACAGGTAATTTTATCTAGTTCCTTGATCACATTACCATGCAGTTATATATTCAACAGTTTCTTCCACACAAGTACTTCGATCAGCCTGAATTCATGGTAACACTTAAACTAGACAACTGACTACTTACTGCCAGACCTACCCTTCACAAAACTTACCCCTCACAACACTGACTCCTCACAAGAAGACTGACCACTCATGCACCGAAAATTACCACTCATGCACTGCAAATGACCCCTCATTAACCGCAACTGAACCCTCATGCACCGTAACTGACCACTCATGTTCCGCAAATGACCTCTCGTACTCCGAAAATGACCTCTCATGCTCCACAACTGACCCCTTACATTACGATTCCTCACATAATCCAGGCTTCGCATTAACATTGTTGGTTGGTGGATTTTTGTTTTAATTATATGTAGTCAGGTAGAAGCATACCATTATGTGCCTACTTGCTAAGTGGATTGAACCCAAAAATGGAGAATACAAGATACAATCAGGCCATAATATGTAATGATAAGTTGAAAAAAATTCGAGCACCAGAAACCACAAGAGAATACAGAATTACTTTTCACAGGCGGTGGAAAAGCACCTACTAAATTTTATCATCCTGTTTGTTTGTCAATTTTTTCACACGAAAAACGGCGCAAAAACTAGCCCGCCACATGGCCTAAGAAAACACACCCCTGTCAGAACAGAAGTATTTTTGTGACCTTCATCCCCAGCTTACAGCATTTCGAGGGAAGTGTTAGATTTTTTCACCTATTTAATTCCCCCTCCCCTCAGTAATTCATTATTTGAACAAATTAAAAAATTCCACAAATCTGCCTATTTCCTGATGTTATAAATCGGTACCTTCTTTGCAGAATTCTATTTAATCGCTTTGTTCAGCTTACCGCTAATAATATTGACAGTTTTTGCTAGGTGCAATTTGCAACACATTGCAAGATCGAATCCATTCAGGTCCATCAATGTGCACGTGAGGAAACGTCAACAGTTCTGTTCACCATTAATTTTCACATACCTAATCATGCATTTTACAGCATCTATTAGCAATAAAATGCTAAGGGAAACTTATACCATGCCTAACATACTTCAGCCATACAATCCTGCATTCATTAATATACGAGAATCAGTTTCAAAAAATATAGGTTGGAAAAAATATCGGGTTTCTCTATCCATCTCGCGTGCTTTGTCATCACGAAACATTGCTGGATACATTATTAAACGTAAGGAAAAAAAGTTTTCAGCGTTTGATTATAATATCGGAAGAAAAAATATGTTTCAGTTAGCTGTTCACTTAGAATGGAAGAGTGGTCGTCCAAAAGAAGATATAACCCGTACACTTTGGCGATAAAATACGGATGAATTATGTGATTTTTTTAAAAGAGCAAACAAGGGAACACCGTGAGAAAACTCTCATACTCTGTTAGCACCAGCAAGAGCCTGAGGGAAAATATAAATTCCCGCAGATGCCATCGCCTATGCACTAAGATATGTTTATATTATAGTATTGTGTTATTTACACAAACGTTTATATTACCGCATAACACATAAGTTCATAGTTCAATAACATAATAATATTAATAAAATAATTATCTCTTTAATAAATGTAAACATAATTATCTGTATTATTTTAAAATATTATTATTTACTAAATATATATGTACATTTATATATTAGTGAAATATATATATAAATATATAACAGAGAATGAATTTATCAGGGGGCTCTCTTGTTTTCTCTTTTAAAAAATCTTCATAATCCATCCGTATTTTCTCGTCGAATATAATGGGAAAAATCTTCCTGAGGACGACAGCTGTTCCATTCAGAGTGAACAGCTAACTGGAAAAATGTTTTCCTCCCATTATTTGATTTTAACGCTGATGAGATTTCTCCTTGCGAATAATAATGTGTCTGGCAATGACTCGTGATGTCAAAGCACGCATTATGTACAGAGAAACCTGATTTTTTTTTTCAAACTCATTCATATATTAAGGCATGCAGAATTATGTGGCTTATGTATGTTAGGCATGGTATAATTTTCCCTTGGCATTTTATTGCTCTTACATGCTGTAAAATGCATGATTAGGTATGTGAAAATTAATGGTGAACAGAACTGTTGAAGTTTCTTCGCATGCACACTGATAGACGGGAATAGACTCGAGCTTACAATGTGTAAAAAATTGCACCTAGCAAAAACTGCCAATATTACAATCGGTAAGCTGAACATAGCGATTAAATAGAGTGCTGCAATGAAAGCACCGATTTAAATCAGAAGAAGATGGACAGATTTATGGAACTCTCATATTTGTTAAAATAATTAGATTAACAGGGGGGGGGGGAAATAAATATGTGAAGAAATTTAACACTTTCCTTGAAATGCCGTAAGCTGGGGATGAAGGTCACAAAAATACTTCTGTTCTGACAGGGGAGTGTTTTCTTAGGCCATGTGGCGGACTTGTTTTTGTGCCATTTGTCGTGTGAAAAGGTTGATAAATAAATAAGTTGATATAATTTAGCATGTATTTTTCCACCGCCTGTAAACAGTAATTCTGTGTTTTCTCGTGGTTTCTGGTGCTCGAATTATTTTTTTTTATTATCATTACATTGTATGGCATGATAGTAGCTTGCATTCTCCATTTTTGGGTTAAATCCACTTAGCAAATAGGCACATACTGGTATGCTTCTACCTGACTACAGATAATTAAAACATAACAATCCAACAACCCGCAATGTGAATCTTAAGCCTGGATTGTGTGAGGCGTCGGACTTGTAAGGGGTCAGTTGTGGAGCATGAGGAGTCAGTTGCTGTGCATGTGATGTCAATTGTGGTGCATAAGGGGTCATTTGTGGTGCATGAGGAGTCAGTTGCTGTGCATGTGATGTCAATTGTGGTGCATAAGGGGTCATTTGTGGTGCATGAGGAGTCAGTTGCTGTGCATGTGATGTCAATTGTGGTGCATAAGGGGTCATTTGTGGTGCATGAGGAGTCAGTTGCTGTGCATGTGATGTCAATTGTGGTGCATAAGGGGTCATTTGTGGTGCATGAGGAGTCAGTTGCTGTGCATGTGATGTCAATTGTGGTGCATAAGGGGTCATTTGTGGTGCATGAGGAGTCAGTTGCTGTGCATGTGATGTCAATTGTGGTGCATAAGGGGTCATTTGTGGTGCATGAGGAGTCAGTTGCTGTGCATGTGATGTCAATTGTGGTGCATAAGGGGTCATTTGTGGTGCATGAGGAGTCAGTTGCTGTGCATGTGATGTCAATTGTGGTGCATAAGGGGTCATTTGTGGTGCATGAGGAGTCAGTTGCTGTGCATGTGATGTCAATTGTGGTGCATAAGGGGTCATTTGTGGTGCATGAGGAGTCAGTTGCTGTGCATGTGATGTCAATTGTGGTGCATAAGGGGTCATTTGCGGTGCATGAGGGGTTAGTCTTCTTGTGAGGGGTCAGTGTTGTGAAGGGTGAGTCTTGTGAGTGGTAATAAGTCATCTTGTGAGGGGTCAGTCTTGTGAGTGGTAAGTCATCTTGTGATGAGTCATGTGTCTTGTGAGTGGTCAGTCATGTAAGGGGTTGGTCTGTGAGTAGTCAGTTTTATGGTTTAAGTGTGACCCTGAGTTCCAGCTGAGCGAAGTACTTATGTGAAAGTAACTGTTGAAAATACAACTGCATGGTAATGTGATCAAGGAACTAGATAAAATGTCTTGTAGAATTGAAGCTTATAAATGTTTAAATATCACTGATAAAATATGCCCGTAAGTATAAAGATATAGAGCAATAGCTAGGCCAAGTAGATACACAAGTTGTTACTGTAGATAGAACTTCAGTTTTTCCATGAACATGATGCAAATCAACGATTGTACGAAGTCTATTGTAGAACTTACTTTTGTGGATGTACCTTCTCCCACTGCTGGAAAATTACATGGAAATTAGTGTCGATAGTGTGGAAAGATCTTCAGCAAAAGCTGCCATACTAGGCGACTTTAGAGAACCGGCTGTAAAAAGAGTCCTTTTCGCGCGATGAAGCATTACGACAATGGCCGCACACAGGTCATGCAAGGTGATAAATTTATTATACACATTAAGAACTGCAACGATTAGTGTTTTGAGAGCCAGCAAATGATGTCAATACTCCCTGCCGCATCGGTAGGTACTGACACGTCAGGCGATATTGATGAGAGAGTTAATGTTAAAGGCGGAATGAGTGCAGTGGAGTCGGTTTGTGAGGGATGTACACCAGCGAGACTTTCGCGTGAAGTCGATGAACTTCAAAATAAACCGTGTTCGGCTCTAAATACTGATGATTATCAGGTGACTCCTACAGAGAAAAGTAAACTTGATATTGAGGATGAAAAAGGGTTTGAAGACTATCACGAAGACAGTGTTGACGAAAATGAAAAAGAAGACAGTGATACTGCTGAAGATAATGCTGAATTTCTCGACGTTTCCGCACATTTCACCGACGAGTTTCCTTCAACAGATGATGTGAAGAATGCTGAAGGCGTGAAGAACGCTCGTTCATTTGTCGCAACAAGCGAAATTGAGAAGGCCGAAGAAGCTGAGAATAGTGACTACATGTTTACCGAATACCGGAATGAACTTGTTGATATACTCAGACATTTGATCGATTTGCAACAATATGGAGATTCCTCGCACATTAACGAGATATCTTCTTTCATTAGTGAACTGAACGATCGGTGTTATATCAGATGAGCCTGTTTGCTACTGTCTATGATCTGCATACATTTGAGAAATGTAAAGATCAAATGTATGAAATAATTATCAATACAGCTAAACAATTAAAATGTATGTACTTATAATAATGTGAGTTTAATTTCTTATACAGTTCTATCTGCTTCTGTGAAATATTTATTTATTCAATTGTATATACAACCGATTGCGAGACTGTTTCGTTTCTTTCGATTTTTACATTTTTTGGTAAATTTGTTATGTTCGAGGACATTGGGACCAAGATTAAGGTCACCAGTACCCACCATGAGCGCTGGAGTCAGAGATGTAATACGTTTGTCGATTTTTAGAATATTTTATTTTTATTTTTTGTGATTATTCTTGATTTTTATGACTGATGTTGAAGAGGGGTGGGGGACTGGTTAGGGTAGTGGGGTGATAGTGACGTTAACGCTTTATGTTACTAAATTTTTTTTTATCGATTTTAAATTTTTTTTTCTATTTTATAATAATTACCGGGTGTGATGGTCGGAGAGGTGGTTAGGCGAGGGTGGTGGGATGAGTGTGAGATTAACGTGTTCCTCGATTTTTAGACTTTTTTATCTTGATTTTATTATATTTATCATGGGGCGGTCGGTTGCGAGAGATAGAGGTAAGGGTGGTGGGATGAGAGAGGGATAGGGCAGAGTAACATAAAGTTCTTCGATTTTGAGATATATATATTTTTTTTAGATATTTTACGAGTTTTTAAAATAATTGTAAGGGATGGCGACGGGAGGGGGTGAGTTCATGTGAAGAGAGGTGTAGTGAGGGAGATGGGGTACTTATTATGTGCAGGATGGCTTACGGAGGAGGGTGCAGGTCCCTTGATCCTCCCTGGTCCACTGGACCTGGCTCAGAACCTCGAATCCTCTAACTCTCCTGAGAATTGTTTTGCTCGTGCTTCGAGGAGCTTCGGATCTGCTTTCCTTATTTTACCATATTTTTAAGTTTTTTTGGTGAAAAAGTGATTTTTTGGTCAAATAATTTATTTGTGAAGTGAATTTTTTTGTAAAACAAGTGATTTTGTCATTAAAACGGTGTAAAATGTGGCCGCCAGCCGACCGGAATGACAGAGTAGGAGGTGACGTCATCCAAGTTGGTGGACGGCTCCTAGCACCTTCGCCTTAAAGCCTACCCTGAAAGGAACATATTTACACTACTTGTGTCCATATGTTTTTGTTTCCGCATCGGACATTTGCAGCTTCGAGATAAATCTATTGTTACAAGACACCACAGAGGCGTATCTTACTTCGTGAGGGATGGAGGTCGTAATAAATGTAAAGATCTTAACTTAATTTTAATGTCCTTATCAAAGTCTGTACAATGGTTTCAGTCACTTAATTCACACTCATTATTTACACATATTTAATATTACTATTGCCAT
The DNA here is from genome assembly GCA_002778355.1 of Clitarchus hookeri. NCBI lineage: Eukaryota > Metazoa > Arthropoda > Insecta > Phasmatodea > Phasmatidae > Clitarchus > Clitarchus hookeri. The sequence goes on along the minus strand of NQII01005120.1, from coordinate 95,993 downwards.
CATTCCAAATGTTTTGCACTCACACATCCAGTTCAACAGTCCCGCCAGCCAGTAATCACTCTTCACTGTGCCAATGCTCGCAGTCCACAAACTTCACTCTCGCTGCCACTCGACACTCTGCTGGCTCGTCGCTTCGCTGTCTTCGCACACCTGGCGCTTGAGGTCGTACAGCCCTCCAAACTCTAAAAGTACCGGCTCGGAGGCCCGCCGCGATTTAGGTAGTCTCGCTGGCCCGACCTAGAAGTTTCCCCGCAACCCGAGTCTCGCTGAGAGAGGCAAGGACGATGACCAGAACATTCATTCGAAGATAACGCCAGATGTTCAATACGCTGAAGGTCAGGAGCGCACAAGTCCCGATAGGCTTATCTGGTGCACGAAGCGGTTCGCCTTTGTAAATCCCCGTGCACTTCTCACATTATTACTCTACTCTTGGCACCCTATTCCACTCTTTCGAGCGAGAAGGGGCAAGGGAAGTGATTCAGACCAGCAACACGTGACTCTATCTGGAATATGTCTTTATTAACTGAAATATAAAAACAAAGTTAACCATTTTTTTTTCAATTAGGATATTACGCAAATATAAATCTTCGTAGTATGTATTTTATGTCACATACAGAGTATAAAGTATAAAAGTAGTAAATCTGCGGATAAGCCTACAGTTTTGACACCTTTGAAAAAAATCGCTGCTCAAAACTGCACATAATTTATTCGATATCACACTAAACTGGCATACTCTTACTTAAGTAAGCAGCATTGCAGAACAAATAGTTTAATGTTTTAATGTCGCGTCGCGTCGTATGGAAAATATGATGTTCAAATTTTGTGCACACTTAATTTATTTCATTTACTTTCGCTTTGTCTTAGCCACATGTAAATAATAATTAGCATTTAAATAAAATGTACGTCCTTGTTTCACCACATTAACGGGAATATATAATTGTGTTCACGTGAATGTTAATAATATATATGGGGAAAGGATAAAAAATAAGGAGAAAAACAGAAAACAGATCCTAAGTAGGACTTTCAAAAGTGCTGACTGAACTGTGAACAAGATAAAACACCGCGGATTGTATGAACCGTGCAGAGAATATGATATAAAGTGTTCATTCTAGCTGCACAGTACCCACTCTATGTGTTCCAAAACAGGGTTGCTTTTCTGCCAGTAGGGCGTTGAAAAACCACGTGCATAAGATTTTAAGTTAGAACACTGTTTACGTAAGAAAGTTGTTTCAGATGTGTCCACACTTTCTCTAACCTAGTTTTAATGCAATTAGCATATACCGACGTTAGTCAACGTATTTTATTAATCTAAAACGGTGGGTATGTGGAAATTTCAAAAGTAAAAAAAAAAAAATTTCATCATTGTTTTCCATGTGACTTTGATAGTTTATTGTCTGTTAACAAAACATTTTTTTAATATGCTAACCTTTAAACTAAAATGCATAAAAATAGAAAGAAAAAATTATAATTTCAGTAGTAGATGAGAAATGTCCATCCGAGCTCACAGCTGATGGGGCTTAGGATTCGAGGAGTCACCTGCCATTGTCGTTGATGTCACAGCCAGAATTGCGGCCTGGTGCGGTCATGGTTATTTACATTATTGACCCTAAACCTCCATGTTATATGTAGGTGACCTTGAACTGGAAAAAATCGAGAATGCTTCGAAAAAAATTCTTAAAAATCTAGGAGTGAATCACATTTCTGACCCCGACCACCATGCTGGATGTGGGCGACTTTGACTGACATATGTAAACTTAAACTCAAAAAATTGGGAAATAATTGCAAAAAATCTAAGAAAAAACCAAAGGAACAAATTGCATACTCACTCCAGCCGCCATATTGTATGTGGCGACCTTGACCCCAGCGATAATCAACTCTAAAAACAAAAAAAAAATAAAGAGAATATTATTTTACTGACTCCTACTGCAATGTTGGATGTGGGAAACCCTGACTCAGACACCAGTAACATTGAATTAAAAAATATATGAAACATTTGCACACCTGATGCCAAAAACCATATTGTATGTGTGACCTTGGGCGTTCTATTTTCGTAAAAATGACAGAGCACATTATCTTCCAAGTGCGATGATTAGTATGTGAATGATTAGTCGGTTCACTTCGACCTCTGTGCCAATTAATAATTAACATAGTCGATCAATAAATATGTCGACCACATCAAGCGTATTATATTCTTTTCGCAGTACACATCGCCTTTTCTCTCCCCATTCACCCACAAAGATTAGTGGGGTCAAAATCAATGTCGCCCAAATCCAAAGTGATGGTCGGAATCAGTAACATAATTTTCCCCTCAATTTTATGAGTTTTTCAATTTCTGCAATTTTTGTTGATTTAAAGAGTTAAAAATTACTGGGTGTTAGGTCGGTCCCAACATGGTGGTTGGGGTCACTAATGCTATTCGCTTCTATATTTATAAGAACTTTTATTTTAGGGACTGTGGTGGATGAGTAGTTAAACTGCTCCCCTCCCACCTAGGTAAAACAGGTGTGATCCCCAGCCAGGTCACTCCCGGATTTTCAAAAGTGGGAATCTTTCTGGACGATGCCGTTGGTCGGCGGGTTTTCTCGGGGATATCCCGTTTCCCCACCCTTGCATTCCGGCGCTGCTCTATTCTCTCCTCATTTCACCCTCCTCTACTCTCAAGACCTCGTTGTTAAGAGCCGCCCAATCTCTCCACTTCACTCACTCCAACTTTTATTTTTCATTGTTTATTGATGTTTTTCCCATTTCAGGGTCACCTTCATACATCATGGTGGTTGGTGGTTAATAATGTGAACAAACACGGCCGCGCTAGGCTGCGACCTCGGCTGTGGTGTCAACCACGATGGCAGGTGACACTAATCCTCAGCCCCCTCAGTCTTGCGCTCGAATGAACATACGCTTTCTACTTTCATTATTCACAAACGGTTTCCTAATACTTTTAATTCAATGTTATACTCTATTCGCGATTTTTTTGGCACTTTTTGAATCAAACATTTGAAAAATCACCCCATTTATGATGCATTTGGTTATTTCTTAAATACGCCATGTATCCCAAGCGTTTTATTCTTTGGTTTATAAAAGTACTTCATTAATAATTAAATTTAAATTTGTTTTTATTAAATCTATAAATGACATTATTTCTGTTATAATTATAACAAATAAAAGCCGTTCTAATATAGGTATGCTGGTAACGCCTCGTAAGAAATAGTTCTTATGCAAAATATTATTACACTGAGTACGCACGACTGCGGGGCGTTGTCCCTCTGGTGTAATTTTCAAGATTATATTTAACTTTGTCTGCAAGAGGCTGAGGAATATTCTGGGAGTACAACTTAAGCAGGGTTTTAGAAAAGTGTGAAGTAACCTAGAATGGACTAAAATAAATGTGCCTAATTCCCCTCCGTCGTTAGTAGTGTGCCAGTCAAAATGTAAGCTGGTTTGTTGGCAGTGTCATATTTTTTAATGTTGGTTTCAAAATTGCTGAATTAACCGTGAACGGCCTATAACTCAGCTTTATTGTTTTGCATGAACGTGAGGATAGGTGGGAACGAGCAGTGTGTGTTCCGCGGTCTGTCGTCCGCTCGAGAGTGGCGGAAATAGGGGATGACGAGGGAGGCGGTCAGTCGCATTTCCATCTCCAGCGCCGGATTTTCTTGCGTATGGCATGCCGGCTCTTCGCCGACCATTAATCTCCGGCCCCGAGCACGGTCCATTTAACCGACCGGCCGCTGTCTCCGCGCCGAAGAAACACGAGCCACACAACGCGAAACAACCCTCTCTCGCCTTCCCTTCGGCTTCCGTCACCAACTGAGTAATCGTCTGCTGATGATGTCCACACTTGTCATCTCGCCAGAGCAGCCCTCGCTGACTTATTTCGCTTCCACACTGCCCTCGGTAAATTAAACTACATGGTTATTTTCTTCAAATTCAGTACAGAAACGTTTTTTAATCTTCCACAGCGATCACGTTTTGCCTTAGCTTTGAACGAGGAAAGATATTAGGTTATTGCATTATGAGAGAGAGATATTTTGGTGGATCTTAACAACGATAGCAGATGAGGGTGAAATGAGGTGAGAATGGAGCAGCACCGGAATGCAAGAGCGGAGGAAACGGGAGATCCCCGAGAAATCCCACCGACCAGCGGCATCGTCTGGCACGATTCCCGCTTCCAAAAATCCGGGAGTGACCCGGCCAGGGATTGAACTCGGTTCGCCTTGGTGGGAGGCGAGCATTTTAACCGCTCAGCCACCGCGGCCCCTATGTTGCGTAATGAATACGCAAGGTACGGCTTAACGTCTTGTCGAAAGCGAGGTCATTAACTGAGCAAGTTGCTTAGAGAAGCAGGAACGATGAAGGAATCGGTCATGGCCTCCGGTAAGAGACTATCTCGGGGTTCACGTGGAGTTATTTTGAGAAATCGTAGGAAACCGAAATCAGGACGGCCGGACTGGGATTCAAATACAGGTCTTCCCGAATACGAGTCCTAATATTTACAGCTGACCCACTTCACTTGACACTACATAATTAAAAAATATGAATTACCAATATAATGTTAATTTATATACACTGTAACGCATCTTAAAAGTTAGACCAGTTTTGCTGTTCTCATTAAATTTAAAAGAATTTTTTCCCCTTCAAAATACAAGTAAAAATATAACAACATTAAAGTGTATCTAGATAAGTTAATTTTAAAATTATTTCTTATAATGCTATCTAATATCAGAGTAACGCATTAATTCAATCTGAAACTAGCTACTGAGAATGAAACTACCACTACCAACACACAGAATTATCAGACGAAAAATATAACAGGATATGGCACCCACGAAAATGGAAGTTAATTTTTAAGGTGCGCCCATATATCTTCATTGTACCTAAATTCTTACATACTCCATTCACGGTTACTTCACACTTTTGTAAAGCCCTGCTTAGAGTCTACATTCAGGTATCGATAACGTATCCTTCCGCTACAAGTAAACCAAAACAGTAACAAATATTTAAACTGCCAAATAAATTGTTAACATTATTTTTTTCAGCTGTTCCTGCAATGCTGGCATATTTTGAAGATAGTAACGTATACATGTTCACAATTTTTGTTAATTTTTATGACTTAACGGGGTTTGTATTGATAATGGTCTGAACAGTGTTATTCACGAATAACTATTCAGAGCATTACGCAAATTTTGACTTAACTGTATAGTCATGGGTTGGGTAATTCAATGAACGGACGGCTTTAGCAGATTTAATACTTAAACATATAAGCATCAAGTACAAAAGAAAACAGGGCAACTTAAAGCACGTAACTCGTGTTGCTCGCTTTAATATATAACAAGATGGCGGCTAACCCTGTCAAAAATCCCGTGGCACTCACGCGTGCACACTAAGAGTCTGATTTTTATTCCCTTCATATTTTTTCAGCAGGCATTATTTATATTTCTTCCTGGGTAGATTTTAGCACGATGAGAAAGTTATTGGAACTTCCGAAAATATTGAATTTTCTGAAACGCTTAAGCACGTTAGGTAAATATGTTTCGAAGACCTAAATGAAGGTCACAAATGTGTGATGTATAAACAGACGTGGTTTTTTAACGTCGTTCACGGCTAGAAACAAATTCCGTAGGTCAAAAACACGGCTTCACACGCGTAAGTAACGTAGGGCATCCAGAACGGTCATTTCAATAGAACTTCGCTTGTTCCGGTGAATCAAAACGACACACGTTGAAATATATTTAGACATGAACTGAAAGACACTTTATCACCACTTTGTCATTTAATTAAGAAAGATAAAAGTGCGTGTACAAACATTATTTTATAACTATAAGTATTTTTCTCCGGGAGCATAAAAATGAATACTCTATCGAGCGTCATCGAGCAACTAAGCACATGGTATCAATTTGGACAACTTCGAAGTTATAACCATCCCTCCATCATATCTGCATACAAATTTAATAAGTATTTTAACAACGAAAATCACGTTTTAATTAGGATACCGACTGCAAACACAGTTATTTATTAAACAGGGAGCAGCAGAAATAACTCCCGAATTTGCCACCGCCATGGGCTCGGCGCTAGTGGTGGTAGGCGGCCCGGGGTTGTGTCATAGTGCAGCACCACTGCTGCCATTTCAGTCACCACAATGGCATGGAGTGGTGAACATCGTGCGTTCGTCCTTGAAACCTATTTTAAAAATGGCGATTATGTAATCAAAACGCAGAGATTATTTCGTACGTGCTTCGGAATAGGTTGGCAAGGTGCAGTCCCTGACAGGAAAACCGTTCTATTGTGGGTCAAAAATTTTAGAGTCACAGGTTCGGCTTTAAAAAATGCACCGCCAGTTAGACCTCGCAGCGCTCGAACTCCACAAAAAGTTCAATTACTCCAACAAGCAGTTACCAAATCTCCAAGACGTCCAGCCCGTAGGTACGCTGCAAGCTTGGGAATATCTGATCGTAGTGTGAGAAGAATTTTACACCAAGACCTCCACTTTCATCCGTACAAANAAAGTTCAATTACTCCAACAAGCAGTTACCAAATCTCCAAGACGTCCAGCCCGTAGGTACGCTGCAAGCTTGGGAATATCTGATCGTAGTGTGAGAAGAATTTTACACCAAGACCTCCACTTTCATCCGTACAAAATCATGGTTGTGCAGGAACTTAGTGAACGTGATTGGGCCAACCGTATTGCATCTTGACAGGCTATCCTGGAAAACTTTCCAACAGACGCAGTTGTGCTCTCAAGTGACGAACCACATTTTCATTTATCAGGATTCGTCAACAAACAGAATTTTCGATATTGGGCAGAAAATAATCCTCGGCAACTTCGTGAGCGACCTCTCCATAGCCAACGTGTCACTGTTTGGTGTGCTGTAGCAGACTTTGGAATAATAGGCCCGTATTTTGTTGAGGAGTAAGGACGAACAGTTACAGTAACGTCTCATCGTTACGTAGAGATGCTACACAACTTCCTGGAGCCGAAACTGAATGAACGTGTAAATCCTGCTGTATGGTTTCAACAGGATGGTGCCACCGCTCACACAGCAAGAGAATCTACGGCAGTCCTAAGACAAATGTGTCCAGGGCGTTTAATCTCACTGCGAGGCGACATCCCGTGGCCAGCTCGTTCACCCGATCTTACCGCCTGTGACTTCTTTCTCTGGGGTTACCTGAAGAGTAGAGTCTACAAAAACAAACCGATGACAATCGATGAACTCAAAGTTGCTATCCAACACGAAATCGCGGAAATTCCACAAGAGATGACGAGAAGAGTAATGCGTAATTTCAGAGTGAGGCTTCAGACATGTCACGGTTGGCATTTGAGTGAGATTATTTTTAAAAAGTGAAAATTAAAAAAAAATATTATGTTAAGTGACAATTAAAAAAAGATTATTTTTAAAGATTAAGTGAAAATTAAAAAATATTTTGTTTAAAGATTAAGTGAAAATGAAAAAAATTAAATCAAACTAAATGGCAAACATAATTCTTTTAGATGGTTTAATAAAATTTTGACTAGAATCGTTTGTGTATTTTTTATTAGCCGTTCAAATTCGGGAGTTATTACTGCCACTCCCTGTATAAGTGTAAACACTTTTAAAATCAGAAAAAGAAACTATTATTCTTCTTCTGCGAGCACTGAGAAATATTACGAATGTGGAGATCAATACAATTTCAAGGGAAAAAAATAACAGTAGACTAAATGCTTGGCCTACACTTTTTTCCACCATGAAAAAAAACACGTGAAGAGATTAGTATCTACGCAAAAACGTTTCTCTTGTCAGACTACAAAAAAAATATAAATATATTTAATACATTACAATAAAATATGTGTCAACCAGGGATAAATATAAATGTAAATATTTCGATACGAGATGTTTACTTTACAAATAGCGTATCAGAACTCAATATGATAACATTTTGCGTGCAAACTATTTTTATCTAGCCGTTTACAACGCAGCACTTTTCTCATCGTTTTTATTTCATATTAAAACAAAATAGACACTGTACTTGATATACAATATGCAAATAAAAGTTTCGTTTGATAAAAATTAAAATACGGAAATACAAATATATTAAATATTTTTTGTATATGATTTGATTAAAANAAAGTTTCGTTTGATAAAAATTAAAATACGGAAATACAAATATATTAAATATTTTTTGTATATGATTTGATTAAAACACAGGCAGACAAATTAAATCTGGGCTGATTAAAGGTTTGTTTCAAAATGTGTGAATAACCGTGAATGGACTATAATAAAAGCGGGACTTTATTACAAATGAGGAACGAAATGCAAGGAAAAGAGAAACAGCAGTACTCCGAGAAAATCGACGCTCCCTAGGCAACGTTCGTCACGTTTCCCGTACATGACAATCCGCGGTGTTATCCACAGAGGAGTTTTTTTACCAATCAGAAACTTACGTTACAGCTCTGCAAAAGCTCTGAGTTACGGCACAATACAACAACGGCGGATTTGATTTCCATACGGCACGATCGTAAATTTTAGTACCAAGTGAGAGAGAGAGAGAGAGACAGAGAGAGACTAACGCGTAGCTCTTAAAGCTGCCGTAATTCAATCCGTCAACTTTAATATCGGTACACTTCAACATTCAGAGCGAAGCAAGGAAACGTTCCTCTTTCTCAAATGTTATCGGGCTAATTTTTCATGCTTCCTGATGCGATATGTGTCTCTGGTTTACAACATTATAATCACGCTAATCTGACAATTTTTTTTTCAGATATTCAGTAATAAGTCAGTGATTTGAGCTGCTCTTAACATGCAGGTCTTCAGAACCGATGAGGGTGAAGCGAGGCGAGTATGGAGCAGCGTCAGAATGAAAGGGAGGGAAAAACGGGGGATACCCGAGTAAATCCGTCGACCAGCGGTATCATCCGGCACGATTACCACATGCGAAAAACCGGGAGCGACCCCGCCGGGAATCGAACCCGTTTCGCCTAGGTGAGAGGCGAATATTCTAACCACAACACACCATGGCCTTTCAGATATTTAGCACTTTCCTGATTTATGAGAGTATATTTATAAAAGTACAAAAATTGGAGCATTTTGATTTTCAAAAACAAAATAACCGAATCGTGGAAATTTGAACTGTATGACTTAAAACAGACAAATTTAAATGTAATGGATATTTAATGTGTTTGGCTATAGTTACAAATAATATTTTATATCGCCACAATAAATAAATTTAAAGTAGACACAACTTAAAAGTTAGCTGCATGTAAGCTAAGTGTTGTATTTCAAAGATAAATGCTTCGGAGTAATCTCATAGATTATAAAACACTTCTGGCGAAATTCAACTTTATGTGTATATCTATATCTTTTAAAACTTGAGGGCACAAAATTAAAACTTAAAATACTTATGCCTACACGTGAAAGACGTTCAAAATATAAGTTATTTTTTATTTAGGATAAGTACTAATATTTCAAACAACAAAATATTCTCAAAATTCCAAGAAAATATTAGACACCTAGTAAGAATTTTTGCAATCCGAGTGAAAGATCGCTGTCAACTTATCCGAGGCAGTGAGTCACTCTTAACTCTACCTTATGAACTCGACACCTCAGTTAAACAGTGTTGAAACTCAAAACATACGGTTTTCAGGGNACAGTGTTGAAACTCAAAACATACGGTTTTCAGGGGGAACAGTTTTGTATTAGCAAAATGCCTTACTCCAGCGCGATGTCATGCTACATTATCCCAATTGTAAAATTTTTGCTTGTTACAGATACTTTCGTACTGCATATTGTAAGGTAATTATTTTAAAATCAATTTTTTGTGTACTAAAACAGTTTAACCTTGAAGACAGTTGCAGATTACCTTTCCCAATAAATTGCTAATTTATTTTAGTCCTCAACAATTTTCGCACCATGACTACTTTCACGACTGATATGTTGCGATGTTTCTTGTTTATGAGCAATGTTCTCACAAATAACTCGAGTTAAGACATTGCGTATTCGTTTTTCGCATCGTCGCTGTGTTGCGATGTGATGTGGCGTTCGAAGAAATGTTATACTCGTGGTAGTTTTCTAAGGTGGTGAAGGTCACGATGTTTTGGAAAAGAGCGACCCCGGTACCATCAATAAATAAATTTTAATCTTAAGGATGAAATATAATGAATTCCGAGCCCTTAATTGGCCTTTAGCGTACCCGAGTTCGCTTTTTTGAATACATTACCGTTGTACCTACCAGATTTCCGGAATAAATTAATTGCGAGTTATTGAATAAGATTGTGTTTGAACTACTTATTCATACCGCACATCCACTGCTGTTAATGAGTTCAACCATCAGGACAGCAATGCATATTCTCTGTGCACGTCCTAGCACGCGAATGTGTGAGTGCACACTGCACGCTGTTCAATACTTTATGAAGGGCGCGTGAAACTGTGACACAATCAGGTCGCGGTGTACGAGAAAGAGGAAAATCAATCGGGCGCGACGGTTAGACCCAGACGTTTAAATACGTCGCGTTACAATTCAGGAAAAACTGTCAAAATGTTGACAGGAACAATTCCGCCGTTACCCACTATGACACTGCTATATTTGACCTTTTGCCTCGAAACATTTTTGCCATTGCTGCTCTTCTTTGGAACGAAAAGCTCCTTGGGAGATAGATAATTTCCTTGGGCATTTTATTAAAAGTGGAATTCATACTTAAAAGTGTAATTATATATTATAAAATATGAGTTTTGGTAGTACAACAACCAGCTATTTAATTTAATTAAAATAAAGTAAATCGAAACTAATAAATTTTGAATTTTTTTTTAAATTTGCAAATATCGCTCTGAAAACAAAAATGCGTATACCGTCTAACCGGTTTTCATACAAATTTGTGTTTAACCACCCTTACTTAAAGTGGATTATTCATATTTAGTAGTTCAACTAAAACAATAATTTGTCAAAATATTTAATTTTTTACTCAATTTGTTTTTGTTAAGGTCATTTTACTGTGACGCCTGACTGCTAAGACTGCGAAGTGTTGAAAAATTTTAATGCAAGAAAATGTTTTTGATACCCTGTTATACTTGTCTATATCACGTAATATAATATTAGATTTAACACTTTTAATTGAATATCAATATTTATATGAGTAAAGTTGATTTCACTAATTTTATATTTAAAAGCAGAGTTCATGTAAAAAAATTCCTAAATGATACATTATAATTATCTCTAAATTTTTACATGTCCGTTATATTTGCAATATTACATAAATGGGTCAAATAAATTCCCAAATTGATAATTCCATCTCTCCATGAGTTCAAAGGCATATGCATCGCATATGATAACCATATTAAAATTGTATTGATTCAGAGTCCTAAACGAATTTAAAAAAGAAATAATTACTTCCAAGAAAATAAGCTACTGGTACTTAAATGAAAACGCATTTTTTTTTATTATTAGATAAAAAAGAAATAATATTGACTTCGTTACTCCTACTTATTTAGCAAATAATTAACCGAAGTTTTCCCATTTTACAGGTTTTGTTGAAAGAGTAATTTTATCATTATGACTAAAAATTTGATTCTTTTTCATTTTCAGGTGCAGATTGAAAATTTGAAAATTGGTAGTATTTTAATTTTATACACCAAACTAGCAAACTGGCCCAGATTCGCCCGGGTACAGTTGAGTTTTACAGTGATACACTAATAAATAAATTGTGAAAAAACAATTCATTAATGTGAAAATAGAATTAAAAAATTATACTATGTTGGCCTAGATTTTTAATTGATTACGGCAACCCAAAAGGAAGGAAATATGTTTTCCCGATAGCCAAGAAGTAGGGTATTGTTTCTGGAGAGTACCTGTGCAACTACCACGTAGTTTTTTTTTTTTTTTTAAATGTTATTTTACTGTGACCGGGTAGCGTACCACACTTCCGCTTTCCAGCGTCGATATATGAAAATAAAAACGTAAGTTTCTTCACGTTGTAGCTTTAGAAATAAGTGTTCCTAGGTACTACCTTTTGCGCTTGGCTGAGGGATCTTAATCAATCACCAAAGTTAAGCAACGTTCGCAGCGGCACAAATTTGGATGGCTGACCGTTTAGTGGCATAACATCTGAGCACTTCCGGGCTTCGGAGGGCACGTTAAATATTCGGTCCCGGTTGTTATCGTTGATAGCAGTCGTTAAGCTTTTTCAGTGGTCCTTGGGTGGAATAATAAACTCTGACAACAGAGGAAAAAAATATTTCGGTCACTTTCCCAGTCGTTGCATGATTACGTTTTGTTGTTTTTCCACAGGAACCGTACAATTTTCCGGTATAAAAATAATCCTATGTCCTATTCCAGAACATAAAGTACCTACATGCCAAATTTCATCAAAATCCGTTCAGCGGTTATGGAGCTGAGTGTTAACAAACCTACACACACAGACTTTCACATTTCTAATATTAGTAGGATTAGTAAGATTTTAGTGTCCCTTGCACGGCACAGCGACAGCTATCATTCGTCCATTGTTAATGTCACTTCCTACATGGGGAGGATAAAAGCTCGTTGTATTAAATAATTAAAAAATATATTGAAATTCGAAAATTTTTTTAGAATTTGATAGGAAAATATATGCAATATATTTTCATATCTTTTCAGTTCTTAATAAACGTGTATCTCACCATTGTCACGCCAGTCCATGTATATCGGAACGATATTACAAGTGGATACCACACAAGCCTGTGCCAACATTACAATTATTCAGACGGAAGTTTTTAATACGGCGTTTATGGATACCACTTTCTACTTAATGCACTGTTCGTGCAAGACTATGCATGCTAGTGGCTCGAATTGTTAAACGAAGATGAAGCACCTCTTTGTGACTGACAACTTGTAGGTGCTTGCGTACAAGATAGAACCTAACTTTCATCGGCTTCCGAGAGAGCAGAAAAGTAGAGTGGTGGTGTACTTCTTGGAGTGTTTTTCTCTCAAAATCGGAGATTCAATTAGCGAGTCCTGGGAAATGCATCTTCATATTTCTTTTCGAGATGATTTCATTACCCGGTAATCCATTGAAGTAGTAGTACAAAACGAGGAAACGAATAGAGTGGAGAATTTTTCTAACTCAAAATAAGTGCTGAAATGCACGATTGTCATGTGTAACATAAGCAATAAAAACTTTAATTTTGTTAGAGAAAATAACGTGAACTATTTCAAAATATAATAACGAAATATGACAAAAATAAAAGCAAATTTTTATAATATCCACGGCCGAAGAGTTAAATTTTCCTTTATCTATTGCACATCCGACCTAAAAGCTTAATATATGATACGGTAGACTCTTCAAAATATCGCTCTGAGTAAACTGAAATTGAACAAGTTTGCAGCACTGGTTCTCGAAAACCACAACCACTGAACTCACCGCAATCAGCATCACATGCACCATAATCAGCACCACACACACCGCAATAGCACCGCACACACAACAATCAGCACCACATGCACAAAAATCAGCACTCCATGCACTACATGCATCGCAGTTAGCAGTGCATGCACCACAGTTAGCACCACATGCACTGCAATTAGAACCACATGCATCACAATATAGAAATGGTAACATATATTGTCCAGCAATATGTTACTCTACCCATACATATCACTACTGAAGATGCAGCTTTCACCCACGAATCACGACAAGGAAGTATATTTCCGTATACAGTAAGGTGCATAATCGCGGGACCATCACATTGCGGCAAGGCGTGCGTCCTATTGTGTCTGCTGGAAGAAGAGAATGGTCTTTGGTTCGAGAATGTGTACTTATATTTAAAATCGCTCCAGTAACCGAAATACCAGTGACTGGTATGTATATTGCATGCTGAAGATTGTGTGGGATATTTCTTATGCAGCGATGATGAAGCAGTCACGCCAACAAGTGAAATTCTTCCAAACTTGATATTTTTCTTCGCTGACAATGCCTACGAGAAACAAAAGTGCATCCCGGAGTACTTTAGCATGGGATGGTACACGAAGGTGGACCGCATCTGCCTTGGACAGACTTATTCACGAATACCCAAACAACTGCGTCGCAAAAATGCGAACGTGTTGGTACTGTTTCACATGGACGATATGAATTTGCAACATGTGTATGACAATAATGATTTCAAGAGACTTTGTGCCTTGTGCTGGAAAGACAAATACGGATTTTTGACGATCGTTACGGTCTGGCCCCAATGCAATGGGAGGTACCGACGCGGATTCGATCAATTCATCATCGACCATCGAAAATGAGCTACAGCATATCGAAATATGGGCAAAGTACTCTTAAACTGTGTCTTGACAAAGACGAATGTGGAGATTGTCTTGTACAAAGAAACGATGGAACCTGCGATGCTGGTAGAAGAATAATTCTAAATGTTGGCGAACCCGAACGATCCAAGGATGCTGCTGCTACTAAACATTTCGTCCTCGAAACTGGTAATGGCAACATCTCGGAATTTCGCATTATGTTGACCGAACAAACCCCATTCTTTCGGAACTACCTGTCCAAGCTAGGGGCGAGGATGACGCGTATGAAGACTGAGATCGTCTGCGATATTATGGCCATGGGCGAGCATGTAACGAGTGTGCAACGACAAGTTAACGACAGATTGAATGCGGCAACAACACAAAATGAAGTTAAAATGAAAAACTTGGACGGATATATGACACATACAATTACTATCTCGATTTAAACCCTTGCCACAAACATTTATGTTAAAAAAACACAGCATGGACATAATGGATGTCTGCAGCAAACACTTGGACAAGATCGAAAGTCTTTTGTTGGAAACTCACGACAAAATGTATAAAAGAGAGCAGCAGTAACCATTTTCATTCAGTGCGATGTCGGACATTTCTAGCGACCTGCATCGAGTGATTCAGTTTGTTCGCTCAAAGTATTTGCTCAACAAGAGAGCCAGACTTTCACACGACCTTATAAATGAAAATTTTAAGCCCACTACACAGCGTCTCGATGTACTCAGGTAGAGCGATGGAGCACACGTTGTCATGAAGACCGAAATTGGCGACACTGCTGAGCCTATAAAGAAGCGGAAACATAATGACATACAAACAGATCGGACGATGGATCGGATGCGGATTTGCTATACAAGAGAAAGGTACGGAACACCGCCCCCAAACCCAATGCTCTGGTTCACCGGTGCCTACGATAGTACACATCTTGCAACAATAATACGACATACGGTTTATATAGGCATAATGATAAATGGTTCCTCGGTGCTGATTAGAGTTTCTACCGGGTGAGATCATCCAAGTAGGTGATTATAAGATGCGTGTAACCCCCAGGATTTACGAACTTCCATTATGCAAAGTGCCCAGGGAGTTAACAGAATCCAACCTTCTGGAATACGAAACGTCGCTTAAACTCACGCATGCACCTAACCAAGATAACGATCCCAAGACTGGTGCTTATAAAGACGAAGATCACGAAAAAAGTGACATTCTCGCAGATCTTTTCAGAAGATTAGCACTGAAAGTGGCGAAGTTATGAAGAAGATAGACAACGACAAGAACACAGACTACGTATTCTGGGACGACTTGAACGAGCTGGTTGATAGGCTGCAACTACTGCCCGCTTCGAAAACAGTTGGAAATTACTCCCTCACAAACAAGATAGTTTCAATCATCGAAGAACTGAAGGAGGTAGGCTACATACACTGAAGAGCCAAATAAACTGGTACACCTGACTAATATCGTGTAGGGCCCCCGCGAGCACGCAGAAGTGCCGCAAGACGACGTGGCATGGACTCGGCTAATGTCTGAAGGTATGCAGGAGGCATTTAAATCTGCGCCAATTTGAAAAAAGGGTTGCACGTCTGTCACGTTGNTGCCGCAAGACGACGTGGCATGGACTCGGCTAATGTCTGAAGGTATGCAGGAGGCATTGAAATCTGCGCCAATTTGAAAAAAGGGTTGCACGTCTGTCACGTTGAATGATTCTCGTCAGTCGTCATTTGTCCCGTTCTTTCACGATCTTTTTCCGGCCGCAGCGATGTCGAAGATTTGATGTTTTGCCGGAGTCCCGATATTCACGGTACGCTCGTGAAATGGTCGTACGCGAAAATCCACATTTTATCGCTACCTCGGAGATGCTATGTCCCATCTCTCGTGCGCCGACTACAAAACCACGTTCAAACTCACTTAAATCTTGATAACCTGCCATTGTAGCAGCAGTAACCGATCTAGCAACTTTGCCAGACGCTTGTTGTCTTGTATATGCGTTGCCGACCGCATCGCGTTACTCTGATTGGTTCCATACCTCTGTTATTTGCATACGCACGCCTATACAAGTTTTTTTTGGCTCTCCAGTGTACAATGTGTCGATTGGGAATTGCAATGAACTTTACGCATCCGCGAGATGCAACTACCATTGTCGCAAGAACGTCATATGTGGAATGAATGACCTTTTTCAAGTCAGTATCCTGAGATGATGCCATACGGTCGGGTCAACAAGGGCCACAAATATATGTTGACAGTCATCGATGCATAAAGCAAATTCACCCGGGCCTGGCCTGTCAAGTCAAAGAATGAACACAATGTCACCGAGGCCATGACAGATGTATTGCGTGAAGGATACAACCCGACTATTCTCCAAACAGAACAGAGTAAGGAATGTTACAATGTGAAGTACAAGGCCCTGATGAAGAAACATGACATAGATCATTATTCCATGTACAGCAATCTCAAAGCATCTATGGTCGAGAGGTTCAACAGGACTCTGAAGGAAAATGTGTGGAGGTATTTCGCTGCGAATGGCAACTACAAGTGGTTAGATTTACTCCCTAAAATCATACGAGATCATAACTCTACAGTGCACTCCCCCACACGTATGAAGTCCGAACACGTGGAAGACAACATCTTGCTACGGACCATGCACACTAATCTGAGGAGGAGGGACAGACGCAATCCTAAAGCCAAGGCTTGCAACCCGGTGCGCATCTCCAAACAGAAAGGCATATTCCAGAAAGGGTTCACAGCGAACTGGAGCCCCGAACTTTTACATGTACGACATATGCGAGACTAGGCTCCGAGGACGTACTTTCCCGAGGATCTGAACAATGTTTCCATCCATGGTGGTTTCTACACAGGGGAGATCGAGCCTACAAAGTTTCAAAATATGTATTTGGTTGAGAAGGTTCTGAACGGCGTAATGGACGGTCGTATGTCAAGTGGTGGGCTTTCCAAGCCTGCTACAATTCCTGGGTTGCCGATGTGGACATCGAGTGATTAACACTGAAGATTGCAAATAACATATATTTGTATATGATTTTTTTCAATAGGGTATTCTCACGTTGTACAAAAGTGAATATCTTTTTTAAAATACTGTGTTTTTTTTATTTTCAATGCATTAATAATAAAAAATTACCTCATTTTATTTGTGTTTAAGTAAGAAAGCAATTATGTTGTAATAATATTAAACATGACAACGTACTTGGTATGGACGTTATCGTCATTTGGTACATGTCGATAGCATTCTTGCCGAAAGTAAATAATCTCTGACAGTTGATGCTCAAAACATGAGTAACTAGTGCACTCTGGTAGGCGATACTAAAAATAAATGAACAGCAGATGTGGTATGGCGAGGATGGGTACTGCAAGGGAGTTTATTTTTAAGGTCACGAGTAATGTGAATAGAGCGGTTCTGAGACACAGGTTGCAGGCTGAAGACAGAGGGACAGGATGGCGTCGTGCAGGGGACGAGAGTGACGAGCGTCTTTTTTTCCCTTTTTTCCCTTTTTTCCCCCAAAAACCTCAAAATTTCCCGAATTTTCTCAAAAAAAAAATTTGCGCAATTTCTGCTGACGATCCTACAATGTAGCTCATGACCCCTTTTTCGCCAATGAGGATTGATGGGTTGAGGGATTAGTCTAACACGCTCTGCGAGACTCTCGTCTCTGATTGACTCCGCGGGGATCTCTAAACTGACACGCCAGTACCATTCATATTAGCTGAAGAATGTTCGTGTTCATTGCTCCCTGTCATACAACTTCTCACATCGTATAAGCAGAGTTGACCCTAATTTCCGAATCGTATCAGATATAGTCAGCAAATTTGTAACATATGCATCACCCCCGACAACGAAAATGATCACAGGGTCATTTATGTCATATGCGAACTGATAAGCATAGTTGGCGATAAATCCCGAACCGTTTAAGATACAGTCGTCACATTCGTAAGATTCGCATCATCCACGACTACGAAAATTATCACAGGGTCATGTATGCCCTATGCGAAAGTATAAGCATAGTTGGTAGCAATTTCTAACCCATTTAAGATGCAAGTCGTCAAATTCGTAACATAGACATCACCCCCAATAACGAAAATTATCACAGAGTCATTTAGGCTCCATACGTACTTATAAGCATAGTTGGTCATAAATGCCGAACCATTTAAGAAAAGTAGCAAAATTCATAACATAGGCACCACCCGCAAGAACGAAAAGTATCACAGAATTATTAATGCCCTATACGAACTTAAAAGCATATTGACAGTAATTTACGAACTATTTAAAATACAGTCACCGAATTGGCAACATAGTTTCAACCCCACACCGAAAATTATTGCAGAGCCATTTATGCACTATTTGTACTTATAAGCATAGTTGGTCGTAATTATCGAAACATTTAAGATCCAACCACCCAATTCATAACATAGGCATCACCCTCGACAACGTTTAAGATACAGTCCCCGAATTCGTAACATAGACATCACTCTCGACAACTAAAATGACTTCATGGTCATGTATGCCCTATATGTACTTATAAGCATAGTTGGTCGTAATTTAAGACCTGTTTATGATACAGCTGCTAAATTCGTAACATAGGCATCATGCTCGACAACGAAAATTAAACAGTAATTTATGTCCTATGCATACTTATTAGCATAGTTGGCCATAATTTCCAACCTGTTTAAGATACAGTCGCTAAATTCATAACATAGACATCACTCCCGACAACGAAAATGACTGCATGGTCATTTATGCCCAATGTGAGCTTATAAGCATAGTTGGACATAATTTCCGACCTGTTTTATATACAGCTATCAAATTCATTACATATGTATCACTTCCCACAACTAAAATGACTGCCTGGTCATTTACGTTCTAAGCTTCCTTATAAGCATAGTCGCCATAATTTCCTAACCACTTAAGATACAGCTACCAAATTCATAACATATACATCAACTACGACAAGGAAAATGACCGCAGGGTGAAATATGCCCTTCTCTAAACATCTGTATAGACAAAGTGGCCATAATTTTTTGGGACCATTTAAGATACAGATATCATATTTAAAACATAGACATCACCCCCATCAACAAAAAAGTACGCAAGTATCAAGTATGTCGTAAGCATACTTATGAAAAACTCCGATGTAGCTAAAGTTCCATAATAGTTACATCGATGTTGATATCATACCAGAACTTTTAGTAAAGAGCTAGCATGCATGTCAACATGAGAAAGAACGAATTATCACAAGTACCAACCACAAAAAGTGAATACAATACAATTATGATATTAATTATACGACATGTAAAGGCGGCTATCCTTTGCTTGTCACCAAACAACATACATTTAAACCATTAGTCGCGCAAGAATCATCACTGCTGCATCATGCAAATAGATAAAAAAAACAATAATGTAAAGGGAAAATGGTTATAAGCACATACTAACAAGCACAATTAAGCATTACACTGACGTCGAGTACTGTACGCAGTTTGTTAACGATATTATGCAATACCAGACCATCCTGACCAGTACAACAGAATATCAAATCGACTGAAACGAAACCCTCGCATCTAGTGAACAACCAACAGTCACGACACTAACAGAGCAACACATCCGACCCGACCGACTTCGAGCAATCAATTAACGTCATGAGAATCTGTAGGACCTTCCACAGTAAGCAGACGGACAGCGCGAACACCGTGCATGTCTCGACAAGAGAAGGGGAGATGACCCAGAACATTAAAGAAAGTTGTATCAGACTCTGGTGTACCACACATATTACACTTTCTTTACGAGAGCAATTCAGCTACACACTACAAACTATCACATTACGACGATTTAAATAATTTATATGCATATATTTACATGTACTTACTTTGAATACGTATCATTTAAATTAATATATTAGCAGAACCATAAGGACATACGAAATAACAAGAATTTAAACAATTAGTCGCGCAAGAGAGAGGCATTACTGCTGCACGATAAGACAAGCAGATTTATATAAATATATATATGTAAATAGTTATTATCATGTGCCAGAAAATGCATTTGTGTGCGTGAGCATCATTTACTGTACGTTATGTTAGGCGAAGAAATTTCTGCTGTGAAGTGTGGGACATTGTGTAAACGATAGAACGATGTTATAGTGGTCAGATAATTTTATTAGATATTACAACAAACAGAAAGATTAAATCACTCGCATCACTCAGATATCGAGCTACCACACATGCCTAAAGAATTCCTTCTCACATGTGTACGACATGAAATAAAATTCGTCTACAAACACCTACCTGTAGGATATGCGACATGACCAAGAGATTCTTAGCTGTCTCAGACGCCTAGGAAGTTTTCAAGTTAGCGTGCTAATGCAAACAGACATAAAAATTATAAATATAAATAGTTATAACCTGTTAACAGCCTTTGTATATTTCACGAGAGTTGTGTACTATACCACGTGTCAGTCGAAAATAAACAAAATAAATTTAAAAAATCTTTTACGAAGCTGAGAAGCACAGGTACAATCAGGTCAACACTACTACGCATTGATGCAAGAAGATATATAAAAAATGCAAGGGAAAACTCTTGTCAACCATCGCAATTAGTTATTACATAAGCGCCGAGACTGTGCGCTATGTGTTAAATGATGCTTTACAATACCAGACCTTCCTGGTCAGTACAACATAATAGCAAACGCCTGAAACGAAACCATTNTGTTAAATGATGCTTTACAATACCAGACCTTCCTGGTCAGTACAACATAATAGCAAACGCCTGAAACGAAACCATTGCATTCAGAGTACGGCGCTATTCGAGGCACATTTCCGCCCCGACAACCGGCGTGCTCTCAACAGGAAGAATCGATTNGCATTCAGAGTACGGCGCTATTCGAGGCACATTTCCGCCCCGACAACCGGCGTGCTCTCAACAGGAAGAATCGATTAGACGCTGACACAGAAAAAACTAGCCAAGAGAGAGCTGCGTCCGGCTCCGAGGTCACACGCGCACATCACACACACACACCAGGAAGAATCGATTAGACGCTGACACAGAAAAAACTAGCCAAGAGAGAGCTGCGTCCGGCTCCGAGGTCACACACACACACACACACACACTTTCCTTTTACGAGAGGAGTTCAGTTTACAGGGTTTTAATTTATGCAGTTTTTTAAATCCTAAAATCTATTTATATATATATATATATACATACTTATTTTTAATTCATAGTATGTATAGTGTTAGAATTATAAGCACATAAAAAACAACATACATTGCTAGGTGTAGTTTANACATACTTATTTTTAATTCATAGTATGTATAGTGTTAGAATTATAAGCACATAAAAAACAACATACATTGCTAGGTGTAGTTTATAGGAAATAACTCATGTATTCTGACAGCACTGGAGACAGTGCATCATCCTTGCAAATAAGGTATCACAGGTTCAAACCTCATAGAGAGTCAGAGCGTTTCACAAGTAAAAAATACAACATGATATGTAATTTGAAAAACTTATATTATATATATATTTAAGTATCGAGCTCATCATGCAAAAATGCAACATACCAGTCATTTATAAACATACATAAAAGTAGATATATTTCTTAGTCAATAGGAATTTTAAAAAAAAAACCTTNACATACCAGTCATTTATAAACATACATAAAAGTAGATATATTTCTTAGTCAATAGGAATTTTAAAAAAAAAACCTTTATTTTCTTTTCGTTATTTATTTATATTCTTAACCAAATAATTTACATTTGTAATTAGCTATGAGTTCATCAATAATCGAATTTATCTCTTCGCTGACATAAAGATATCCACTTCTCTGTAATTCAACCAGCACTCGTAGTCTTTCAACCAGGTCATTAGCGTCTTTAGAAAATAAGTAGCTTCATTTCAAGACACTCTTCGCAGAAGGTTCACAACACATTTCTGCATCAATGCGTATGGGTTCTCTCGATGCACATTATGGAAATTAGTTTTCAGTTCACATTATTTAGCGTGAACCAATAAAATGCATAAATATGTAATTGTGGCNCACATTATTTAGCGTGAACCAATAAAATGCATAAATATGTAATTGTGGCAATACAAAAAGGAAATAAATTATTGCGATTGTGTGGGTAGTGACTTCGCATGTAATGCCTACAAAATAATGATAATGTTTTTACTCAATAATAAGTAAAATTGTAAGGGTAAACTCAAATTTTTAACGGAATATTTTCGTTTCTAAATTAATGTAAAATTAAAACCAAAAGATTTTATTTTATAGTAAAACATTTTTTCCCCGTACAACAACGCTGTAATGTTTTATGAAATTGAATCCTTGGGGCCATGCAAAGTCCATTTATTTAAATAAAAAAATAGCGGTTCTGATTTTATCCCATCTCAAATTATTTTATACCAAATTAAGGTTTCTTAACCGGGACTCTTCAAACTACGTTTGCGTAGCACCAAATGTATTATGTACTTAAAATTAATGTTCAGCACTTTGAATCTTTAATTTCCAGGCTAAGGTCTCCTCCGAAAAAAAAAAAAAATCTTCGTGTAGATTTGCAACTGTGTGGGTACTTTTAGAACCACACACAGCTGTGTTATGCAAGAGTTATTTTATAATGCGATGAGACGTTGATTTCACCTCACGGTTTGTTTTAAAAAAATTTTATATGGGTGGAATTATAATTTAAAAAAGATACTGTTAATAACAATGAAAAAAAGCGCAGTGCAAACCGTTACACTGTTTCGTTCGAAATAATTTTCGCGAATTCGCAATCCCGCGCGAAGTCATGCAGAAATTTCCATCGCAGCATTTTGTCAATTTAACGTCTCGGGTGGCCAGCCTGCGTGGAATATTAACGTTGTGCTCGCGACTTTCCGTCCGTTTCAGCCGCTGCTCTTTCTCATGATTTTATATTCCCTTTCCCCTCCTCTCCCGCGCTTGTTTGCCTATCTCAAACAAGCTGGCGACCGCGCAAATGAGTTTAAGTTCAACGCGGTGTAAATAATGTTATTACTGCGAAATCAGTTTCCGTGGCAACTTTTAACCGAGCCGCGGGAATTAGAAAAAAAAATTTAAAAGTTCGCCCGGAAATGTTTATAACAATAAACATATTAATGGTGTAGACTGTTCCCGTGTTCTTTTTATGTCAGCAGGAGCTGAAACGAAATTCTTGCTTCCCCTTCGCCGCATCGCAATTGTTCTGTTCGATGAGCATTGTAAAATAAGAAAAGTGGACGTTTTCTATAGTCCATCCACGGTTATTTCCAACTTTTCTTTATGCCCTGTTGAAGTTCTACTTTCAGGATATTTCTCCACCTCATTCAAACACAGCTTAACCGAGTCTATAAAATTATACCAGAGGGACAGCGCATCGCATTTGTGAGCACTCGATGGAATTATATTTTGCATAAGAACTATTTCTTAGTAGGCATTACAAACACAATTATTTACTCCGTGTTTTGTTCATGTTAATATTGTAAAAAAATATATAATTTAATGATAAAGTATACGTAAAAGTTAAATTTAAACAAAAATGTCTTACTTTTATTTTCACAGAAGTATAAAACGCTTGAGATACACGACATACTTAGGAAACAAGCAAGTATTTCATATATAGCGTAATTTTTCAAAGGTTTGAGTCAAAAAGTGTGAAGAAACCGTGAATGTACTATAGTAGGTACCACTGAATATACAGAATACCACAGGGTTATCTTGAGACCCATATGCAAACTTAGTGAGATGATTCCCTTTGATGAGGAAGAAAACATGATACGTCCTATGAACTAACGTGATTGCTAAGGGAGAGAGACACTGTTGAAATTTGAGGATTAAAATCAGTTATTTGCCAGATGTCAGAAACTGCAATAGATTGAACAGGAAATTTGGGAAAAGTGTTTGCATAATTCTATATCCGCTATATGCGAAAATTTGACGAGTAATAAAATCGCCCTTCATTAGGAAATTAGAGCTGTAAAGACCGACCTGGGAAGACAGGTTGCACACTTGGCTGGTAACATATAGCACCCTCTCAAGCGAGTGAGTGAATGAAGAGATTTGGGCGGCTCTTAACACAGAGGTCTTGAGAGTCACTGAGGGTGATGGAGGGAGTATGGAGCAGTGCCGGAGATTGAAAAGGCCATGTTGGTGAAAGGGGGGGGGGACGGCAGATCACCGAGAGAAAAACCGCCGATCAGTAGCCTCATCCGACATGATTTCCACTTGCGGAAATCCGGGGATTGAACCCGGTTCGCCTTGGTGGGAGGCAAGCAGGCTAACCGCTCAACTCCCACCTCTCTTTTCAAGTGTAGCATGATTTTTCGAAAACTGTTCGCCTGAGAATATTACACCAAGGTAACGTTTCGTATTCATTTAACGTGCACACAATTTTAAGTCATAACAATATAAAAAACCCCCGCGGGTAAAATACGTTTGTTGGATAGTAACATAGTACCCTCTAAAGCATGTGTGCCACAATAAAATCTCCCGTACAATATCGGGGGGGGAGTTTCCACGAGGCCTGCCACCTGAACCTGCAAACCTGTCCAATGGTGCTCGCTGCCGCACAAGTGAATGCGAGTGCATTTTTTAAAAATGGTTTTACTTCTGCAAATGTGTTTCAAAAACAATCTTCACTGACGAAGCATTCTACTTTTATGCACAGATCCTAATCGTTTTGTTGTTATAACTGAAACGTTTGTGTTCCATGAACCCGAAAATTTACCTTAATTTTCATACAATACTGTTTTAGAATCAGTAAACATTTTTTATTATTAACAATTTTTTTGTTTAATAGTCTTAACGCAATTTCTCAAAACAAAATGAACAAAATTACCCCACCTTCTGATTCGTTAAAAATTTAAATTTTTGGAAATATTCCATCAAACATTTTATACAACCAATTAAGGAAATGTTTATGAAATCTTCCAGCGGAATGGTCCAATATTCCATAGAACCTTCCCCACAAGCAGCCATGCATGATTCCATCGTATCTACCAAGCAATCTTCCATCGTAGCATATGTGGTTAACTTGAAATTTACCTGAATAAAATGGTTTGCTTTCAGGATTTAGCTGTCACTATAGGAAAAAGACAAGCCACGAGAAGGATTAAAGGTTGAAAGTTGAATCTTCGCACTTTCCTCTTTACAACATAGTACTATACACTATAGATATGCGTTAGAGTATGGGCACAAGAGTAATATTCTGTGACGCAACACTTGCACGCATTCACAAATATTCACGCGTAACGATTCTGCTACAGAATATTGTCATTCTGTAAATACTGTGTCAGCCCATATTGAATTATCGTTTCCGACGATCATTATCTTCAAGGCGCATTTCTGAAAGGAAGTAATGACGTTATTAGGTCACTGTTGGTCCTCCAGTTCTCGTCACGTATTTGTTCATCTAGTTTATGATCTATTGTTCGAGTTGGAGTGTAAAGATTGGTTGAATTATGAGCTGCCTCTCTGCTAGACGTTACAAGTTGGTTGTCAGAAAAATATGCATTAATTCCTCGAAAACTATGACGTGATAAGTAAGAAGACAAGGGTACCTTTCTCTTTATCATGTACGATGTATAACTAACACCCAGGGAACGACTTAAAAATGCTAAAAAAAAGGTACATTTTTAAATGCACAAATGCGATTACAGCACCTTCTTCTTTATTATGGAAGGGGGTTGATATCTGCACATAATTTTCTATGGTTTCCATTTGGTCATTCAATAATGGATTATCCAGAAACTCTTACGATGTATCGTTCTTTCTTGCTATCATACTAGCAATAAACATCTGCTTCAGCTACGCTTTTAAAGGTGCTTACGCCCTTTTGTACTAGCGTAAGCTACATATCATATATATAAATATTCTACCTGCCAAAGTTTGTCGGTATAGCTTATTTCAGTCTTGTTTAACTATATACGGTCAGTACTTTTCTTCTGTGATGTCCGAACTCAGACCCGTTTCGTGTAGATTAACCAAAGCTAATAATATGCTTTATAAGAAACTCCTGTTCTATATAAGAAACATCTAGGCACTCAATTAAATAGTAAAAATCTCATACACAAACCAATTATATGTAACTTCTTTTTTTTAATCATATTGTAGGTTACTTAAGTTTTTCTGAAATTGTCGTTACATTTTACAGTGGTCGTATTGCAGATTACTCAAGTTTTTTTCTGAAATTGGCGTTACAATACACAGTGATGAACGTACTATTTCATTGTTTGTACTCATCGCAAGCTTTTCGTGGTGCTCTATAGGTCACCGTTGCCAGAGGAAAGGGGATCTGATCTCTCTTCTGGGAGGTTAGGGTTTGTAATTGGTATTTACGTGGGTCTTACCGAATTGATGTAAGGACTCGCCGTCATCAATCAGCCTGAGACTTGGCGCAGCCAGCGCAATGCCCCTCCACCCCCACCCCCGGGTCAGTTCCACCCAAAGGTGTCGTTTACTTTGAGAGTAATTACGTTGCTCTTCCCACTACGAGGCGACCCTGAATATATCGCATCCTGCCGTATTTCCTGCCTTCGCGATTCTCTCAAGGAGTGGCACTACCAATCGTTTTTGTAAAGCGGGCCACCTAAGAGAGACAATAGAGGGACGAGAGCCGCTAAGTATGCAATTGGCTTATTATCATCATTACACTTGTGAGTTATTTTAATAATCATATCAAACGTTCCAGACCTTAAGAGAATACCTAATACAAAATATCAATTTTGTTGAAACAGACGGACCTAACTCCCTGACGCTGATCAGGATTCGAACCAGGAAACAGATGGACTGTGATCGAGAACCGTATCCGTCCTGAGGCTCGTAGTTTGGGTGACCCTGAACTAGGCGAAAGAATTTATTATCTAACTAGGTAGCAGTAGTCACCTCGGCTATAAATGTTACATGAAGATAAAAGATTATTTCGTAAATAACCCGCAAATCTCAGAATTTTATTGAAAAACCCAATGTCTGTCTTTTTGTACCGAATTTAAAAATAACCCTAACACTTTTACACAGAAAAACTTACATAAGTATATATAGTAATTGTTTTCTTACTTTTGACTTAAACGTCACTGAAACGTAATATGTGGCCCAAGAATCACATCACACGTTTCCACTATACCTAGCACGAAGTTTAAGAGATCTGTAATTTTTACTATTATTGTTGATCAACCATCGCCTGGACCACAGTGGTATAGTGGTTAGACTACTCGCCTGCCACTTAGTTGAAACAGGTTCGATTCCCGGCGAGGTCGCTCCCAGATTCTCGCATGTGGGAATCGTACCGGAAGATGCTGCTGATCGGCATGTTTTCTCGGGATCTCTTTTTTTCCCCGCCCTTGCATTCCGCCGCTGCTCCATAATCACCTCACTTCTCAAGACTTCGATGTAAAAGCTGCCCAAATCTGTTCACTCACTCACACTCAAGCATCCCCCGTCCTATTTTCCTAGCAGTTTTATGCCGACATGATCTAAAAGTAATTTAACTCTAAATCTGAACTTGACTCATCCATCCATGGCTCACCCGGGCTTCTAACTGGTACATCGTTGTCCGGAGACAGGTCTTTAAATTCCTCGACCATGGGTGCCACATTAATTAATAGTATATTACTGTAACGTATTTAAAATTGTTGGTAAAATTCTCAAAATTAAGTAAACATATTCTGTAGATAGTAATTATGGATTATAAAAAATTTACATCTAAATGAATTGCGTATTACTACCTCGTGAACTATATCATTTACATTTTATTCCATTGAAGATTTTAATACATTATTAATGCAATGGAAACCAAATATGCACCCCGCATAAAGAATTATTCATTGTGCACATTTAACTTGAGGTCCCAGCGGATAACTTTGAGCGAGGTTGATAGAGCTTTAAATACCTGCATGGTGTGCTACTGTTTTCATTGATGCAAACATGTCATAATTGTGGCCGAAAGATTACACAAACGGACAGAGACAGCTGGCATGTTTCACAATTAGTAAACCAAATTTTCTTATTTTCCACACAAAAATTGCCACTGGAAGTTAACGCGTTTCCTTCGCAGTCAATTTCTGAAAGAACATTTCACAAGGATCTGCAATCCAGAAACGTATGAATTTCTGCTCAGAAAGTCGCCCAGTTACAACTGGATCAAGAGACATTAACATTGAACTGCTCAGACTAGGAACCTGCCATATGTCAGCTGAATCTCTTTTCTACCTGCAATGATGCTAGGTGCCCCTTTCTTCGTAGTTCTAAAAAAATAAGTTATTTAATGAGGATAACGTGCAAGGTGTGGTTCAAGCTGGAAGTGGTTGTCTGATGTTTTAGGAGTGTTCTAACTACATGAAAATTGGTCCTTTGGCTGGTATTTCGAAAATTCTGAGCACAACGGTTATATCGGGCTCCTGTATGTTATGCGTTTTGCTCGTCATCTTACCGAAGAACATAACATTCCTGTCCCGCATTCCAAGATGACAGTTCTCATGTTCAGAGGGCTGCAAATGTGAACATTCAGGGGCATTATATTTGGATAACCCTCCATAACCCCTAAGTGTTAATCCTTTTGGAAATGTGTATGACTGCCTACAACTAAAATTTAAACACCAGGGAAGAAATTCACAAATTGTATCAGCCGAGCACTGATGCCACCTACATTCGCACACTTGTATCCATGTCAAATAGAATCGCAGATTTAATTCGTGACTAGTTTTCTGTCCGGTAAGTACATAATGTTCGAGGACAGATTTGCTTGCTGTTTTTAATGTTATTTTATATTCATGAAGGTACTAATTATTCTTCGTTATAGTATGCACGTTAACCATTACTAATGACAAAGCTTGAGACCATATGTTTTATTATTATATTTTCAAATAATCGTACAATAAATTCTATAGAACCTATATTTTTCGTTGGACACTATTGTTTCCTCAATTTATCGGGTTAAAGCTTTGTACAGTGGACAAAAAAAATTTTTGTGAAACTATTTTGTCTCATAGCTCGTAAGTAGAATAAATATTACTTTTCCACGGAATTCTGCGTAAAGAAGTACTATTCCCCAATTGCGTCTGTCTCCTTATTTAAAACACTGAAAACTGGTTATTAACGATAATAACCAATTATATACAAGTGTTTTGGTGACGATTGTGTATGAAATTACATGCAATTTTAAATATAAACGATGATATGGTCAAATATGTTTAATTAATGCAAGACGTGCAAGAATATTTATGGGGCACAAGTAAAAAATTCTAAATCCTTTGGCTGAAAAAATTATAGAAATTCTTCTTCTTATGCCACATAATTTTGCTGCGCAGCTCGTATTTCATGCAGTATATCATACAATAAAAGTAAAAGATTCTTTCGTACTCAAGCACTTGTGAATTTTATTGAGTGAATTGTAATGCCGCCACAGAGCGGTAATTATAATGGAACATTTCTTGTACCAGTTACGGTATCACTGGTTTCTTCAAAGTCAGGTGATATTNGGGGGGGGGGGGGGGGGGGGGGGGGGGGGGAGTGCAGCGTAATCTCTTTTCATTCGAAAATAAAAAAGGGAAAATTACTTGCTTGAAGGGTTTTTTGTTTTAGCAAATAATCGTGGACCCGATAAAACTGCTGTGTTCGGCACGAAAAACTGTTCTCCCTCCAACTCATTTAAGTTTAATTAAAACTCTGGATGTGTGCCTCAAGAGAATAATTTTGTTTGAGAAATAAAAAAACTGCGGGATAATGAGCGAAAACTGGCGGGAAATGTTAGAGGCACGTGAAGTGGGGCTAATGGTTTCTTACACTCGCCCAGTACTCTCAAAATGTTATGCTTGGCGAACTCCCTGGAAATACGCAGCCTACGTAACTAATGCAGAGTCTAAATAAAACTCAATTTACAGTAAAACAGTATGAATAAAAAACTATTTACACACGCAAATATTTTTGCATTTGTATACAGCAATCTTTGTAGTCCTAAATTGCATACGTCGATAAACATAAAACGTAAACATTTATCCAATATATAGACATAAATATTTTTCTGAGCAGTCTTCTCACAGTAGTGACTTTGTATACGCATCTATAGACTAACAAACTCTCTTAAAGTAAACCCAAATCTGTATTGCATACCCCTAAAAGTACATATGCTTAAAGACCGTTGCATCAGACCGTTCTTTCCTGAAGAAAACTCCGCGCAGTTTTGACTGCCAGTGAGTGTCAACGTCTGGACTAATTCTATCAACGCTTTTTAAAAGCCGTTCATTTTATAAACTGTTCGTGGGTAATCTATCAGTTCTGAAAGCCGTCCATAATTTAAGCTCTTAGCTCATTGCGTATCCTTCTGCCAAATGACAATATAAACATCACCTTGTGGTTTTTATATGCCTAGTGTTTTATACAGAATTCCAGTCTATTAACTCAAAATAAATAAAAACTGTTAACCCCTACAGAGGTGAAAAACATAAACACGTATATTTTAAAACATATATCGATTTCTAATTTAGTTTTGTTTGTATGTTTAATTCCGATTTTACTGCCTTTAATTTTCCTACTTTTCTGATTTCACAAGACAATAACTTATTTTGTAGTACTATTAACTGACATGGTCATAAAATAGTCGAGCATAGTTCTCAGCCTCTGTCGTCATACAATACACAAATCTTCGGATGGTTACATAATTCCACTTTAAAGTCGTGCGTGGCTCGAATTTTGATCAGACTTGCTAGTTATCATAGGAACGAAGCGTTCGTAGATAAAAACACGTAGTTAGCCATCCATCCGTACAACGGATAAGTTGTCTTAAGCCGTTGTCAGATGGCGAAATACTTATTCGGAATAATATTTACGTGGATAATTTAATATCATGTTTCCAAGTGGCATGCGTTCTTACTTTGTTACAGTTTAATATTACAAAATTATATTTGCATACGATATTCATTACGATGGTGATAATATGTTTAGATATATATATATATATATATATATAACTTCCATTTTGAAATTAGCTTGAAGAGCAGTGCTGACGGCATTCACGAGAAGAAAAGCAGATCGTTTCTAAAGATCACGGCCAGCTGCTGAAGTAAAGAGTGTATTCTCTTCCCATGTCAACAGATCCTGACAAAAGAATAACCTGAAATTAAGGCTACACCGGCCAAGTCCAACTTAAGTTGGGCATCCGAATAAAAAACCATAAATAATTTTTTTTTTATCTCTAAATAAATTGCCGTAACAGATTTTCCCGTCCTGCAGTAATTTGTGTCTTCGCAAATTAATCAATTAATAATTGGAGAAAACTGTTTTACAACATTACAACATTTACTTACAGAGGAACACGAATTACCACACTCTTACTCCTATCTAATCACTCTAAAATCTTAATCTCTCGGCAGAAACTATCTCACTTTCCAATCATTTGAACTTATCATTTTTGTTACAATTTTGCATGGAAGATGCGTGGAAAAACAAAATTCTTTTGTTACAATAAATTAAAAATTTTGAGAACATGCTGAAGGTTTTTTTTGGGGGGAGGGGCGTGTATGTGTTCATAATAAATTTACATATCTTAGCTTCACTGAAGAATACATTACTAGTGAGACTCAAACATGGAAGAACTGAAACGCGCTGAGGTTGTGGAGTCAACACCCATAAAATGACAGGTTTGGTAAACGATTCTCCTTCTGATACCTCAGAACAGCAGTCGCAGCTCCCAGCTGTCACCAGTTGAGTCACGCCAGGACACCACCCATCTATCATACTTCAATTTACCTACGGCATAACTAGGCAGCATCAGTGAAACGTACAGGCACATTGACAATACACAGATCATACATTTAGAAGATACGAAAAAAAACTTTCTGTAAAATTATCAATTTTGTTAGCCGGTTAGAGGGTGTTGAAAGACACCATACCAAAAAAAATATATGTAATTACTTTTCCACACACACACACATTATTCCGCGAACTGATGTCTCGACGAAACACCTTAAACAAAGACAAGAATAATGTTAGTTGCACCTAACCTTAATCTATTTACGTTGATGAAACATGAAACACACAGGAAAAATATCAGGACGAAAATGGATGTGCTGTCCTTACGCAGGAACGTTGCGCACGGCACTGCAATTATAACGACAGTCGTGAAATCACTCTCCACACTTGGTTTACACAGTGGCACTCGTTCAGTCCATCCCTCTAGCGCTCCCTATACCAGCCAGCCAGTGGTGTAAGGGAGTCGAGGATACCATTCTCCGATGACTCCAGACCTTCACGAGACTCGCACTCAACTGCTCACAAGGTAATGTGGAGAGCGACCACCAGTAGCAGCAAGGAGTCCTTGCAATCTTCTTCTTCAAATGGGCAGGTAGGCAGCCAACTATCCAGGTCGACTCCACCGGATGCAGATGGCAGGAAATGATAAAGTCGATCCTAAAGACTCCCTCCTGTAGCAGCCAAGAGTCGAGCCCCTTGGAAGTCTTCCAGACTGCAGGCAAGCCCAATGCTTCAGGGTTCGACACAGCAAGGTCAGCGCAAAGCTTCCCACTGGGTGAAACTGAAATCTAGCCCACCCCATACATGTACGTCCTTTCCACGCGTTCTCATTCCCCGAGAGTCCTCGTATAATATCAACTTGCATTCAACCTGAGTCATCTTGCTCAAACTTTACCGAGAAAGTCTCTGGCACCACTATCACAAGAAGTCCATCCAATGCAGAATAGGGTCAAGGGATAGGGGAGGAATGCCCCTTCTTCCTAACCACCCTATCAGTCACGCAACAAACAGCCACATAAACTCATTTATATTTAAAAAGTATCAAAACTTATTATCATCGAAACCAGATGTCACTAACCTTATTAATAAACTCTCTATATGGTACAGTTTTCTCACCACCCACCCCCACCACCAATCATTATTTTCATTAATTATTTGGGACACACCTCAATTATTTGTTTCATTTAATCGTAACAACTATGACATTCTGGGAGGAGGCTGACCACCTAGACCAATGCCAGGTCTTTCAAAAGGGAAAAAAGCAACACACACAAAAAATCTCTAACTGCCCATTCCAGCTCCAATCACCACTCCCTTGTGGCGAAAACACATGGGTGCACCCGTAGGGCCCCAATGGCACAACAGTACCTGTGCCGAACAGCTTCCCTAACTGTCCACTAAGCTTACTTCAGCCTCCTCTCAGAACTCGTAGGTCTCTTGTAATCCAAAGTCACCAAAAAAAAATTTTTTTGTTTGTTTTTAACACTAGGATATGCGTAATCCAATGTGTAATGTCTTCCTTAACGATTAATTTAGTTATCATTTGCCTGTTATAAGAAAAAATATATATTTTTTTTTTAATTCTGAATGTATCACAATCTTGCTGTTTTTTTCCTTCAAAAGTATTAACATTCAATTAAAATTATTTGTATTCTTAAACAACTTTTTATGTAATCATTATTTTAATGCAATTCCTAGTAACTTCTCCTTATCAAAATTAATTTCGAGGAGTTTTAAACAAACCATGTGTTTTTACTAAAACATTAATCTCAAATGGTAACAAAAATAGTTTTCAAAAATACTAGTCAGAAAATAATATTGTCTGAAATTAACTGAAAAAAATATACACACCCACAAAGAACACTTCAGATAATTAATTAACTAAAATAAATACAAAGCGACTACCAATTATCTTTTTTTTTTTTTTTTTTTAAGCGTTCATGTTAAACTTTATGAAACATACTATTCTGTTGCTTTAAATTTTTCTAAAAGTCCTTCTATCCAGAAATTACTTTGAACTTCCCAGTGTTCCACCGATACTTCCACTTAAAAACCAATAGTTCAAGAGAGTAGCTTACCCATAAAAATAACCACAATAACCAGACTGCCCTTTTCCCTGGTGCCAGCCTTTAAAGTCAATACACTTTATGTATGCCAATTAGTCTTCATTGGATTAGTAGTTCCCATTGGCCATCTTATATTGACGCCCTAAGATAGCCAATACTCTAAAATTATCCTGTAATGTTCCCCATGGCATCACTTTTACACATTAAATACACATCACTCTCCTGATCTATCGCTACATTACCGCACTGACAAAACGCCTCTTACCAAGGTCCGAAACCTGTGGACGTGAACCTGCCTAAAATTAAATTCTCCCTCTCAAAGCACATATTTCAAGGGCAGATTACAAATGTACTACTTTCTCCTGACCTTTCTCAGCCAGTTTCAAGCAGACAAACATTATCTAATGCTTTAAAATTAGTTAAAATCACATAATTAACTACATTTAACTTTATCTAATAGCAGAAGCCGTCGGCATCGCACCATCAACTTCAGTGCACGAACTCGTTTTCTGGACTCTACTGAACCGCAGCTCCAAAAGATGAATTCTTCAATTTTACATGTCTCGTCAGGTTCACCAAAACATACACATCGCGCCCACAGAAAACTGAAACACTTAATTAAACGCGTCTAAGACACCATTCTAACATGCAAACATCTCTATTAGCCGGGCGATGCACGTTAAACATGTTTGTAAACCATGCAAAAAAAAATACGTTTATGTAATGCCAGCTGTGCTCGTGCTGTCACCTGGCGTTACTTGGAACATCTTATTAGCGTATCGGTACCGCGAGCGCTTCATGTTACGACCCGACAGCTACTGCCCTCTCCACTTAAAGCGTGGAAATATTACAAATTAAACCATGAACCATTTGCAATAGGAACTAGACAGTTTTAACATAACTTCACAACCCGTATGCAATCGTGGTGTTTTTCGCTCTGTGGACATAATTTTTTTTTAATTTCAACTCTCATTGAGTAAACAAAATGAAAAGCATTGTCTTTCACTATAAAAATATTGAACAATAAAAAAAATATTTTTAAGCCTGTAGCCAATCAGATTAACATAAATTGAAACTTCAATACAACTCGCAAATACTGTTGATTTTAATTTTTGTGAACAATAATTTCAAGTCGCGACCAGACTGTTATCGTTCAACACCCGACAATTACGGCACAACAAAATAAATTACCACGTACTCACTCAATATAAATTCTTACAAATTAAAGATAACTTAATCTAACTAAGCCCTACGTTCTGGGCCTACCGCAAAGACCTAGCACAACCATGCTACCATGTCCCTGAATATGGTACTGAGTACTATAAAACTGATGCCGTACTACTGTTTCAACATGGTACACGTCCACGTGCTTTAACATCATTGTCAACTAGAACTACGTGACACATATGTAAATTCCATTACTTTATCCTACACTGGAAGTTGAAAATACGTATGTGTTGCCACATTTTCCTCGGAATACATCAAAATTTAAAACCACTGATATATTTCACCAAAGCTGTTTATCATTGTTTATCATTAAAATCACCATTTATTTAACTTAGGTTAACTGAATTAATTCATTTTATTTTCAACTAGCTTTTACCCGCGGCTTCGCTCGCTTGGATAGTAGTAACAAACTTATAGGGAGAAATAACGTTATTTGTTAGTAGACAGACACTGATCATAAACACAGAACAGAGCACTAACGATGTCATTTTTTGGTGCTAGAATCGCTCTTTTACATAGCCACTGGTCGTCATTTATATTTCTTTGTAGATCTTGGGTAAACGCTAGCAATCAGTTCCGTAACACTCTGCACCAAATTATTAAATCCCCCCCGTTAGTGACACACAGCCTTCGGCATCTGTTTCTAAACGCCCATCTCTAATTTTTATTATTGTATCAGCATAATGTCCTGTATCAACGTCATTGTAGAGGTGCACTCTCATATTTGTCGTCAAGCTGAATTTCGTTAAGCTGAAATTCAGCGAAGTCATTAATATGGCCTGCGATAAACGCCAGCTTCAAAAGAAGCCCAGCCACCAATGTCTGCTTCAATCGGCCCAACCATGTATATTCAAGGCCGAAAGGTAAGCTTGGGTGGTGCAGAGTCCATTATGGTACGAATTTCGAAATTATCATACGAATTAACGATATGTGTGGCGCAGAACCATTTATAGTTCGGCCCAACCATTTTCATTCAAGGCCGAAAGGTAAGCTTGGGTAGTGCAGAGCCCATTATGATACGAATTTCTGGATTAGCGTACAAAATACCAAAATTGCTGGTATGCTTTACCATACTTATGGTATAGTGCACCATACTAATGGTGCATTGACTATATTACTGGTACACAAAATATGGGCCGGAGACTTTGTACCATAATTGTGGTGCACATTATGGCACCCCTTATGGTACCGACATAATTTTTTTTCCTAAGGGAATGAGATATTTCTTCGGGATCAAAAGTAACCTATGTCACTTCCCGGCCCTCCAACTCTCTCTGTGCAAAAAATTACGTCGATCGGTTGCTCCGTTGTGACATGAAAGAAGGACAAACAAACAAACAAACACACTTTCGCATTTATATATTAGTAGGAGAGGATTCAACACCCCAAACTGCGTGCATGAGTTTTGTGCATAAACGACAAAGGCATAATAACATTCCGATAGACACAGGTGATTCATGACTCTTTCATTCTCCTATCCACATAAATACAAAGGTTCCTCCGCAGGTCTTGAACCTGCGATCTGTGTCAGGTGCAACCCAAACTCTTGGGATTCGCCCGAAAATAATGGACTGCGATCTTCTTGCTGCTTCCTTGCCATTATTTCCAAATAACTACAGGAGAGATTCACATCCCCCTGTCTGTCAACCCCCTTCTTTTCCCGTGGGGTGAAATCCATTAGGCGTGGTGACTCATTACCCCTCGCTTAACGACCCATGGACAGAAGAGAATAAAAAAATAATTCACTTTGCACTGCCTCAATACTTTCAGGAACAAAATAATCAACATGCACACGGTGGTATTTATAATAAGAAGTTCGTACAGTTTATTTACCTGCGCGTGCCGGCAAAGATTACACGTCATCTCAGCTGACCCAGTGACACACAGTCTCTGCACACGTCACGGCCCGTCAATTCGCAGCATCTGCGCGAGCCCGCTTTTAATTATGAATTACTTAACAATGTACGAGTCCAGATAAAGAAAGAGGAGAAAGAAAAAAAACACCGAATCATTTCTAACTAATAAACCAAAACTAGCCAAACCGAACCAACCATAAAATGTAAAAGCACCTTAACAAAATGAACTTAAAGAAAACCAAAGGAAGGCCGCCACAGTCACGCCATTGCGTAGATGCGTAAGAGTCGTGCCGAGCTGTCAGCTGCCTCAGATTAACCAATCTGTCAACCAATAAACAAAATGTTTTTCACAGCTGACAACACAGCAAACCACACCAAAAGCACTTACCCGGCAACTCCACCAAATTGATACACAAAAGGGAAGCGGTGGAAAGGGACAGAATGATTATGGAGGTCAAAACAGTTCTCAATGCAGCACTCGTTAAGTTTTCAAATTTATACAAGTAATAATAATAATAAATCCACAAAGGAGGGGGTAGTAGCTAACTACCCTTAGTAAGAAAAGATTAAATGTTTGGTTCATTGCTCAACTTAATACACACCAAGGAATAGTTATCAATAACGATACTGTTTGTTAACGATTCTAAAACGTCTCTTATTTATATGGATACTTGAAATTGCATAATGACACACCATGATAATGAAAACAGGGAAGATAGTCACAGTCGAGAATTCAACAAAAATAAACTCAAACGAGAAGTTATCGACAATCTGCCTTGCAGTACCTAAAATGGTTTTTAAACAATAAAAAATGAAACAACTGCCAAAAGATTCCTTTAGACGAGCCTACAGTTCCAAACCATGAGTCGGAACATAATTGATTAGTTAATTGCGGCACACAAAAGACACGAGACGAGGGACACGTTTCTAAAAGATCTAAAGTTACTTTTCCACACGGTGATAGATATATTTCCGCCGTCTGCCTCGACTGAACTCGTTCTCTCGCTGCCATCTTCTCAGTAGAGGGGCGACGACAAGAGATCAAAGAGCCAACAGGAGAGATTAAGTACAAAAGAGACCAAAATCACCAGAAGTTAAGTAATTATAATCTCGCGCACGCCTGTCACGGGAGTAGAAAGAGCTTTCACGATGTTTTTCCCCTAACATCCCACTGCTGATCGTTCGCAAAAAAACCCGAAACAAATATCGAACAGTGCGCACAGGAGTGAGACAGAAAACTCTTATCACCATCACGCTTCAGACACACGTGCGCGGTGCACTTGTTCAGATGCGTCGCTCAGCAAACTATCACAGGCCGTCTGCAACATGTTCTACCCGCAGAAAAGACCCTACTCAAGGCAATTAGCTTGATGAGCAGTGCCGAAGGCATTCACGAGAAGAAAAGCAGATCTTTTCTAAAGATCACGGCCAGTTGCTGAAGTAAAGAGCGTATTCTCTTCCCGTGTCAACAGATCCTGACAAAATAAATACCTGAAATGAAGGCTACACTGGCCAAGTCCAACTTAAGTTGTTCATCGGAATAAAAAAAAACATAAATAAATTATTTATCTCAAAAAAATTGCCGTAACAATATTTTATTTCTTCCTTGAACATTAACTTCTGAGTGCGGTGGAATATACGCGCTGTGTTTATTACTAACATGACAATATTTATTTCAAAATGTGGTTAAAGGATTTAAAAAGTGGTTGAAAATAAATAATAACTATAGTATCAAAAGTGCTAACTTTACCGTGAACAGCAACAGCCTGTAAGTTGACAACCAACTATGTGAAGTACTTCTGTGTTTTAATGTCCTACTATTCGTAAAGTTAAAATATCTTGTCACCTGTAGCTCAGTTTCTTTTTGTTGTGAGGAAATAACGATACACCTTAGCGAGAGTGTAAAGCATCTATACTTTCAACGTTTTCACATTATCACTTGCCAGACGCAATGTACAAGTTCTTTTTTCCCATTGTTTTTTTTCTTGTCCACACTACCTTACCAACAAAAGAGTGGTAAGAAATGTTACGCGGGCCTATATTGGCCCAACGTCACTTGTATGTTGGTTGTCAAATGAAATACAGCATTGGAACAACATAATGTTTTAGCTGTGTCCACACTTTTAAGAGTAGTGTTTTCTCCTTTCAAAAAGGCATTAATGCAGTCATTTTCCAACCAAAGATTAATTAGTATGTTTCGACTTTGGTAAGATTTGTTATTGCATATAAAATGCCCACCAATAAACAACATTCTTCTGACTTTGGTTACCTGCGTTTTAAATAAATTTTACCCGCTTACTAGAAAAAAAATGTTTTCCTAATACTTTCAGTAGATAATTTTAATTTCATATTGTTACCTGAAAATTTCCTTGGTGGATGCTGGATTCGAACTCATGCCCTTTAGATTATTATCATAAAATAGCCACTGCACCACTTCGACTTGTTACCATCGTATTGCAGTTTAATATACTGTGTTTTACTTTTTTTATGTATTTAACTCATATTCTACTACTTTCAGACTGACTTTAAAATATATCATTAAAAACAGTATATTTTCCAACTATTAATCAATACACAACCAACAACAGACAGTTTTCTTCAAGAATCTCTGTGCTAAAAAATTAAACTATTGAACAAGTAAAATTACTGTGGTGACTGTTGATGCTCTAGGCGTTCACCTTCTCTGCGCTTTCTCACGCCTTCCGATCGGTACCCATCCTGATCGCTGTCGGGACTCTCTATTACCACGGTGACTCCGACCGCGTTTGTACCTTCTACCAAAGTAATATTTTCAACCTCGATAAGATCGTTGGCCTCCACGAAGATATTCCTGACCGGGAATTTGGTAAGGCCGAAGATATTGTCACTGGTACGCATTTACGCTCGGGCCCTGTTCATGCTTAGTCGGTGAACGAAATTCTCTATTTTGATGGCCTGGGTGCAAAGGCGGGTTTGGTTCACGCGGACCTTGTCTCTCTGTGTCCCGGTTGGCGTGTGTTCTTTGAAGGCGCTCAATCTTGTCGAAGTCCAGTAAACCTTCTCTGAATGAAACCAAGTCGCTATCCATTCGGCCTGACCAGTGAGCTTGTTAGCGATGGAGTAATTGTAGCACCATTGCAAAAAAATTCCTCATCGCTTGTGTCATGTGTCGTGTGGCGGGACTTTGCATACACTTTGGATAAGTGTGCTTCCAGGCTTTTCCCTTTTCCTGGGAAATATCCCTCTGCGTGTAACTGGGGCCTCAAATTTCCCTGAATTTTTATGTTCCAGTAGTGCTCAAAAAAATTTGCTCTTAAGCTTGGCGCATGCGATTACTGTGGTTCTCACAACTTCCTGCCAATAATAAGCGGTTGACCTTAGCGCGAGGTTTAGACAGCGGAGCATGTCAATGTTCGCCAGCCCAAATAAGCTGGTATACTGCTCGAATATCAGTAAGAAATTGTTGGGGTTCTCTCCCAACTTGGCCTCAAATCGAGGTAACTGTTCCTCTCATAATTTGGAAGGGTGGTGCATCAGTGGACTCATAAGTGCACTGGGTGGTAGATTCTGTGTGGTGGTGGGTACACAAGTGGCGTGGTGTGGTGAACTTAGCTGAGGATCGGTGTGTTCACCAGAAATTATCTCTGTACTGCTGACAGTGTTAGGTGAGATTTGTAGGTTATGCATATTAGCTACCACCTGGCTTAGTTTGTCGACCTTTCTACCTACCTCAGATATCTGATTGTTGACATTGTTCATTCCCACACTACTGGCTTTTTAAACTTGCCCTAGTTGGTTTTATAAATGATTAATGAATGAATAAAGTTGCTCACTGACTAACTCATTAATGTGAGCTGGATTAATTCCTGACGTAGGTAGATTTTCCACGACGCTAATGTGCTGCTCAACCACTCTGAACTGCACCGTGTTTTGTTCTTTGACCTGTTCAAGGTCTTCTCTGGTCGCAGCCACTTCTCGTCCAAAGTCTTCCCGGGTAGCAGCTACTTCATTTCGAATTGTCGTTATTTCTGATTGTACCTGTGATATTTTGTGTGGTCCATGCAGTCGGTTAATAGTGTTATTTGCTGTCGAATATTATTGTTCTCCTCATGCAGATTCCTTTCCAGCCCGTTAATTTTCCCTGCTGCGTGTTCGCTGTTTTTCGTGGCCTGTCCTACGTGTTCCTGGCCCTTCCTGATCTGCTCAGCTGTGCGTTCTTTCAGCTCATGTATTTGTTCTTGTTCTTTTTTTTTTTTTGCCTGTTTTATTATTATTTGTGCCAACTGCTGCATCAAATCGGGGGAAAATTGCCCTGTCTCATTGTAACTGTGTTTATAGAAGTAGTTTGCTTTGTTTGTGTGTTCCCTACTTCCGGTGGTGTCTGCTCTGTTTCTGCGTTTTCTGTGTTTTCTGTGTTCCTTTCTTCTACCAAACTCGTAATCTGTGTAACCTTCTCCATCTCTGTTAGGTATTCCAATTATTAGTAATTATGGATGTTGTGTTTCGGAGGTTATATGGTGTACTCT
The DNA here is from genome assembly GCA_002778355.1 of Clitarchus hookeri. Taxonomy (NCBI): domain Eukaryota; kingdom Metazoa; phylum Arthropoda; class Insecta; order Phasmatodea; family Phasmatidae; genus Clitarchus; species Clitarchus hookeri. The sequence goes on along the minus strand of NQII01005120.1, from coordinate 54,375 downwards.
GCTGTCTTTCAGTGATTAGTGCAACGATAGTTGCTCTAATTCTGAGTCCCGCGTACGGCGCTCTAATATTCTAAGCCCCACGTACGGCGCCAATTTATGTAAAATTTGTAGTAGACAGGCAGGCAACGTAACACACGACCCCCCCCCCCTTCCTTTTACGATCGGTTGAATCCTACCACAGACCTGTATCTTACCAAATATGCGTATAGTTCAGGAACCATTGCCACAGCCAGATCTCCATAGGCTACGAACCACACACAAGAGACACTAGGAAGAAATAAAAAATCAAAAACTACCACTAGCTACAAATCAAATGATACTCACAGTGACTTGGGAGGAAACTAATTTGATTTAATTGAAAAATAAATATTTTGGGTGAAACATCATGAATTAAATGAATATCTGTGTCAATACTAAGTATTATGTAGCAGCTGGTAATTTTTTTTTTCAAAATTTACTTTACTTTGTGTGGCCGTAATTATGAGTGTAGTCCTCTCGTACGTATTTTTAATTGCAATTCAAATGCAGCCAAGTGTCTTCAGATTCTTTCAATTATTTTTAAAAAATGCAAATTAAATTAATAAATACTTTTTTCACACCAACTAAGTTGGGAGAACATGAGACCTCAGTTCAGGGCTCCGAGGAATTATAGGTAGAGCAATTTTAACATAAACGACGATTCAAGATGGTGTAACGCAAGCCAGATTAATTTCGGAAAAATCATTAATCATTTTACAGGCGCAGTTTCTGAGTCAAAAATTCATTATATTTAGCTTAAAATAAATCCTGATCGCTGTAAAATCTCTTGATATCTTCTGTAGCTGGTTCCGCTGGTCGTGGGCCGTATAGTCTTTCCTCAATAGGCTTTCAAGCCTTAGGTACATCAAAAGTATTTGCCATATCACACGCAATCGCAGTAGCTCAAACGTGGTTTTTAATATAATCCACGTAGGTAGCACGTGAAGACATAAATTATTCCTCTTCAGATGCCGCGTGCCTTCGCCCTATCGGCAGTCTGCATTTCTGTACGGGACTCGGCCAATTAACCAGCAAAATAAAATATCTCTCAGGCCGACGACCCACTTAGTCATCGCCTGCCTGACGTGAAACCCAATATGGCTAAAAGCCTTAAAAACTGCATACTTAAACGATGCCTTTTAACATGGCACGAATCACGAGGTGGCTACATCATATCTTACACATACATCTTGCGTAACCACAGGAACAAATCAACAAATTCCTTTATGCAATGCGGCCCACCTGTAAAATAAATTTGAAAATGAAAACAGAAAGACTTATAAACATAATTACATAGTAATATGTTTTCTGATGTTGAAAACAACTTGCAATTAATAATATAGGTCATTGTTTCGCAACACAGTCTCCACCATTGTTACGAACTATCTTTTGAGCCATTCGTACGTGAAAGTTGCTGGGGGCGTAGCTCAATAATGAATCATGATTAGGTAGAGCACAACAGTATAAGATGAGGTTTATTAACATTAGGATTATATAATTACTATTGATGTAACTATTGATCGGGGGAGCTTTAAATTTAATACCAAGATGATTATTCATTATATTTACCTCACGCCATGTTATTATAATCTAACTGGAAAGTCATCACCTTGTTAATGTTGCCGGAGGCTGATTCTACGAGACGGTTAACGACGGCCGGACACACCCACCTTCCGTGGTCTTCTCTCTGCTCGGGTCGACGACAAAAGACGCTGTTCCGGGTGTTACGCCGTCCTATATCGGGCGCGTTGTTTTTGCGGCCCCGTTTACTGGCCAGTGGAGGGGAATTCTGCAGCTGTCTTCTTTCTGCTCGGTGGTATTGCAATCACGCTCGTTTCCTGGTTTAATGTTTGAAGGTGTGATCAGGCAGCCGTACAGCTAAGGCCTGATCACACCATAACAATACGTATTGCCAAATAAACTGAGATAACTGTGACAGGAATAATCAGCGGTTATTTGAGACGTTTCAACAGCAATTACCTTTGTTGGCAGAATGTCGGTTACACCACGTTGGCTTAACAATGGTTTACATACCAAATGCCGTAAGTATTTTTTCCAACATGTAACCAATACATCAACAATAAAGTCAATTTTGAATAAAACATGTTTTTTGTGTTAAAAACATTGCTTATAGACACACATAAAATATTATTTTATTTCATCAGAAATACAGTTATTTACCATTGTTGGCATAATGTCGATTACACAGTGTTGGCCCAACTCAACACTTAGTAACAAATACACACCGTTGTGTTCCCAACATTGACACAACATATAATAACTGACCATGTTTTAAATAAAAATATTTCAGGTCATGACTTACCTTCATATTATATAAAATACAAGAAAGTAGCATTTTTTAAATTTTGGTTGTCCAGCGTTGGCACAGCATAATAATACACATATATTACAAGTAGAATGTTTACCAATATTTACCAACTATCACCCTGCCATTTGAAATAAAATAAAAACTATTACACTTACGATAGGTTATGGCATTCCATGATTTAGTGACATCAATGTCTGGAGGGTGCTAACTAATCTCTTAAAGTTTTCGTGGTAGCAAATATTTGTTGGGTTTTTCCGTTGAGCTATTATTGTGTGCGCCCCAGCACAACATATAGCTAACCTTACGATACAAGTGCCAACGTTGGGTCAACGTAGGTTGCTACTAGGGATGAGTGTTTTTTGTTATATTAGCGATATATTGTAATTCTGAAATCTTTAATAAATACGTGTGTTGTTTAGTATTTACGTGATTCCCGCAGCGACCAATTTACGAGCTGGTACCTCAGCTCGTGCGTCACTGGTTTTAAATCAATAACGCCATTAACTGCACGTGAGACATTCCTTTGGTGCTTGTAATGCGTTAACGCAGTGTTAAGTCTAGTTCTTCTGTCGCCGCCGTCGGTGACGGTTCGGATTTTTGAACCTCGGCTTCGGGGTTGCGATGTCACTTTGTGTGTGTACCGTTTGACCTTTTGGCGAGTTTAATGAACTTTCGATTGATGGCTTTTTCCGAGTTTTGAAATTTTGCTACCGTTTTTTTATTGGGTTTTTCGTTGTTTTTCGAGGTTTATTGTAATATTAGCTGTACAGGCTCGGTGCTAAAGCCAAGTGCATTTGCGCCGAATTAGATTAGGTTAGTGTTACGGCGTCTTACTAAACGGTTTAGTTTGAATAAGTCGATACACTAGCTTCCATGACTAGCCTTCAGCGTATGAAATTTGGAGAAAATATCAGTTTATGTCTTAAATGTATGCATGCAGTTTCATGAAATACGTTGTCATTAGCTTGGCATTTGGTTGTTAGTATTCTGGTGAAATTACGCCAATATCAGTGGAGGCATTAAAAATGTATAAGGGAAAAGTGATTTTTTTGTGAACGAAGCAGTAGGCTTAAGCAACGTTTATAGTGCTATGGGTTTTAAAAACTGTGTCTTTGGACAAATTTTCACGAAACTTTCATGAAGTGATAATTACTGTGGAGGTATGCGGTAAAATGTTGGATTACTTTGGTTTAACCATTGAGTTTCGTGAAAAATATATTCGTGACTCTCAATGAAATAGCAACGCCCGCCATTTGCTTGTGCGTAGTTAAGTAATCAAATATTAATTTGTGAGGTATTTATGCAACTAGTCGTAGGCTGTTTCAGTATAAATTTCGAGACGTTTAAAATTTCAATGAATACGGAGCGAAAATAATTGTACTCGTAAAAGTTATTTAATATAGTTCGTAGTGGTTTAATAATGGTTTGAGGCACGTTTTCTTGTATAGGAAGGAATGGGCGAGTGAAAATATTTGGACTGCTCTTAATAGCGAGGTCTTGAGAACCGATGAGGTGAAACGAGGTGAGTATGGAGTGGCGCCAGAATTAAAGGGAGATCCCCGAGAAGGCCCGCCGACCAGCGGCATCGTCTGCCACGATTCCGACATGTGAAAATCCAGGGTGGCCCGGCCGGGATCAAGCCCGGATCGCCTTGGTGGGAGGCGAGCAGTCTAGCCTCTCAGCCGCCGTGGCCCCTGGCAGGAATGGGTGCACCATTTTATATAAAAGCGTGCCTTGCTTATGAGTATGGTGCTTATAACACGCAAGCATTCCACCTATTCGCACTTTTTAAAGGTAAAGATGTTCGAAAGGGCTTGGCGTTGTTCTCATAACGGAAGAAACAATAGTGTTCGCTTTTCTGCTATCATGTTCACGTCTTAAATCAAAACATATTTTCTTATGACTTCGGATGTGTTCATCACAATTAAATGTATTTAATTTATGTGTAAGCAGAAGAAACTCGTGACCATCATCAATATTCACAAACGAATATCATTTGCCGAAATTAAAGTATACGCTTTTACAGCGTTTCAGTATATTATGTATCACTTTTTGTTTTTTATTTAATGAGTATACAGTGAACATCTGATCAGTTGAAAGTCATACGACGTTATTTATTTTTCTACGTGAAATATGTGCAACAAACGGACTGAAAGTTGAATCTTAGCGGGGCTTTCAAGTGTATTCGCTTTACCGAGAACAGCCTATACTTAGCAAATGGCAGCGCAAAATGAAAGTCAATTTTTCATGTTAAATCAAGAAATTATTTTTTCTCCATATTGCCTGAGTTAAGGTTCGTAGAACAAAATATCTCCTGGTATCGGTTGGCGCAAACTAAAAAGCTTAGAAAAATATGATATCTATAAAACAATTATACTAACACGCTTAGCGTTAGAGAAATGTTCAACGTGCAGTAGCAAACATGTTCGTGAGGTTGCTTGTTCACAACGAGTGACATACAGAGGCTCGACTTGTATTAAACTGTAGCTACTGCATAGTCAAGTAAAGTACACACCCGGTGCGTTGAAACTTGCAGAACTGCAATGCAATACCACGTTTGTAATTAAACAAACTTTACAGAAGTTCGTTCAAGTTTCTTTCAGGATTAAACTAATATCACTGATTTCACCTGCAAAAAGGCACAATTTCCACATCGGCATATTAGTGAAATATTTGCCACTCCAGTGCCAGGAACTACGATGGAATATAACAAAAAGTCAATCCTAACTAATATCTTCAATGCGAGAGTGTGTTTGTTTGTTTGTTTGTTTGTCCTTTCACGTCGCAATGGAGCAACGGATCGACGTGATTGTTTGTACAGAGATTGTTGGAGGGCCGGGAAGTGACACAGGCTACTATTTATCCCGAGAAAATATCTCATTCCCTCGGGGAAATTCTTATTTGAAAATGAAAAAGTACACAAACGTAATAACAATGCAACGTCGCAACCGAGCAACAGATCGACGTAAATTCTTGCACAGAAACAGTTGGAGGGCTGAAAGCTGATATTGGCTACTTTAATCGCTAGAAAATAACTCAAAAAATTTACAAACGATAACAGTGAATCAAGTCGGAAAAAAGTTTGCCGCCAGCGCGCTTTCTTGCAATACGCTGTCTAAACCATTAAAGATGGAACAATATCATGTAGTAAAGAATTTTATAGAATAAAAAGACCTGAAAAAACTCCTCGGTAGCATATATCTATCTATAGCAGAGAAATACTAATAAGTGTTAATTCTAACAACACAACATAATTTCAGTAACTTGGGACGATGCCGAATTACATTTCCTAAGTCACTGGCAATTTTACCCCGAGTATTTCAGTTAGTTCTGTCGTTTAAATGTGTGTATTTATGAACATAAGAGATTTATTTTCAGGGGTTGTTTTAAAAATTAGTGAATTATCAGAAAACCGCTTATAAAAATAATACTTAATACTTGATGCAATATATATTTTCGTAAAAGTTTAAGAATTTTAATGTAGTCACAGGCATTTAAACTTAAAGTTATGTTAACAGAAAATTAGGAAATATAATTATATGTCTTAACTTTAGTTGGTGACTATCGAAGGTGCTTAAATTTTGTTTGTTTTATTAACAAGACAGTTAATATTTGAGTAACTTTAGTACATTTATATTACAAATATCTTCATATTTTCACATGACTGGCCTATCGGAGTTAATGATTACGTCCATGACAATGTTTATTTTTAAAAGTGGCAAGACGAAACTAAACAGGTTTTCCAAAAATTGTCAGCTAACTGAGAACAGACTGCAGTCTTGCTTTTTGTTGTTTGTTTCCCTTGTAACGTAAATAGACTCTATTTCCAAGCGCCAGATAATTTTTCCCCCCTGGTATTATTTATCCCGGGCAGATAATGAATATTCATAGCAAAATAAACTCCCTATGGGCATAAAAAGTACAAAATTAAACGTTCCAGTAGAGAACATGTAAATTGTTATCCTTATGGACGTGGATGCTCTATACTGCGATCTTCATTTTCTGCTTATACCGTCTTGTAAAGTATTTACTTTCTCGTAACTTTTTTCGGGATAAATTCAAATCACTTTTTGATACTCTTTTGACTGAAGTAATTTGCGAATAAAACACATTTTTATATTTAAATTTCAAAACTGCAGGCGCCCCACTGTTATCGGATATCAGCTGTGTCTGCTAGCACACCCCATCTGCCGCGAAAAAAATGTATCTGCAGGCCTACACAACACTTTTTCATCGCTAACTACATCGCAGAGAGTCGTAATGAAAGATGTGTATCAATAAAAGACATTGTTTATTGACAACTTCAATGTAAATATTATCGTTATTAAAAAAACTCAATGAAAAATGTTTCATTTCCATTTAAAGAGGGTATGTAACGTAGCTGGTGTAGACAGAGTGTATTATTCAAAAGTGACATACCAATTGGCTTATCTGTTTATTATTTTGTAGTCTCTACTACTTTCCTTATTTATCTGCGTTTTTTTTTAGACTTTGCCACTATAGTCATTTCGCGGTTTCTTCCCACTTTTTTAATCAAACATTTGGAAAAACACCCCATGTAAAACGTGTTTGGTTGGTTCTTCAATACGTCGCGTATCACGATTGTTTTACACTTGCGTTAACATAAAGCACCTTATTTTTGGTTAAATATGACTTTTACTTGTAATTTAAACGTAATTAATACGTGTGTTCGTAAGACCTAGTAAGAAATAGTTTTTATTCAAAATATTATCACACCGAGTGAGCACGATTACGGTGCGTTGGCCCTCTGATGTCATTTTCTAAGCTTTATCGTCACGAGGCGGACGGATATATTGGAAGTAGAACTTCAGCCGGGCATCAGAGTAGTTGAAAGTAACCGATAGTTTGGTGGTGCAGTATTAAAACAAATTATTTTATGTGCGAGGGAAGAATATTTATACATTAACTAATATGAAGTTAGTAATTACGAGTCGATATACTTTAGAAAGTTCCAAGTCTGTAGAAGTTTGAAACGAGCGTCTGTGGAAAGTTACTGTCGACTTGAGGAAGAGCCTCAGTAGGTCGAACTCTCGAGCATAGAGATGCTTGAAGAAGATATTCTTGACGAAGGAAAGGAACAGAAGGGGGAGAGGTCTAGCCTGACAAAGATTGTGATAATTAACGCTGTCATATTACGACAGTAGTGAGTTGCGAAGTTTCGCTGCATTTCAGATATAGAGGGAGAGTTGTTACGCCGTACTGATACCATCTTTGCAATTCGTAGCTCTGGACTCCTTTAAGCATTTTCTCGTGTAGAGAAAAGGGCGTTTAAAATGACAGATGCCTTAGAGTTTAGAAGTAAACGTTCTTGACCTATGTCGGTGCACAACGCTTAACGTGAAAGCGTTTTGCGTAAAATAATTTGGCGCAAATAGTTTTGCTTAACGTTCTCTTTTTTTATGTAAAGTACTTCTTCTATTACATACGTATATTTCACCTTGCTACTTTTGGTTTAACTCGGTTTTGCTTAACGGCGTCTAACCTAATATATTTAAAAGGTGTTTTAACTTAAGAATTTTGCCAGATTAATTTTTTTTCTGAGTTTTGCTACAAACTGTTTGCTTGAAGATGGTTAGGGTATTTGGCTTATTTTCTAAAGCTAGGCAAACATTATTTAGACCGAACGATGCCTTCGCTCTAATAGAAGCGTAATAATTATAGACACAAGTGACTTCCGCTATTCGTCGCCAGGTTTTCATTCTGATATCAGGTACGGTATGTCGTGATAGTATTGTCACATTAATGTTTATTCAGCAGACTGTGTAATGGTGTAGTCAGAAAATATAATTCCACCAGCAAACCTTCAGCTATTCAGCACACTTTCACGTTCAATGAAGTATATAATTCCAATTTGTTTCTTCCCTTAAGCATACAGTTATGCTCTTCAACCACTTCGGAAAAAAACTTTTCTAAACACTCCCTGACTAATTAAAAGTATTGAATTCCGCATGAATATAAAAAATACAGAGTATTTTCGTGTACTCCTTAGTCCATCCATAATTTCATCTTGTTGTTCCGCTGTTGTGGTTACACAATGGGACTACCAACTCTTTTTTTTTTTTTTTTTTTTGCTGCATCTCGCTGCGTTCCAGTGTAATGCGTCATAAAATATTAAACTGCAAAATGTTTGTAAACGCAGAAATGTGTAAGTTGAACAAATTAAAAATATTATGAAATAAATACCTTTGTGCAATCATGTCTAAACGTTAACATACGTCACATCTTCATTTAAGCCATTTTAACTTTCATTAAATGCACAGTCAATCATGTGAAATTAAGCCAGTTCTGTATGTTTTAAGAAATTACAGTTAATGTTTGCCCACGTAAAAAAAAATTGGTTTATAAACTTTGGGTTTGAAACACATATTGTGAATATGATTTAAAATTAACTTTAAACACATTTATTGGTGTGTTCAGACATTCGGAAGCCAATAGAATAACATAAATATGTATTGCTATCCAACGGGTTTTGCCACCTTCGTGAGAAAGTACTTTTTTCTGACGTGACTCCTTTACAAATTCGTTTAAATTCCTCGCATATCCCTGTGCAGATTAAGGGCTGCGGTGATGAAGGGGTCAGACCAAACGACGGCGAACCATGTCTCGTTGCCCGGCGCGATTTCCCCCAATTTTCGTAGGAGAGAAACGTGATGGACGTTGCTTTTGGCCGATGGGTGTACCTGGGGTAGACACTTTTAAGAGAGGATTGCGTTCTACTACAGCTCCATCTGCACCTCACTGCAGACTCCGTCTGTTAAATGGCGCTACGTCTGTGCACGTAACGAAACGCAAATTGTTACTTTTTCTTCCGCGACTCAAGTATTGGTTTTCTCGGATTACTCTAACCGCATTTGCGTGCGTGTGTATTGATTCCAAGGTTCCCGGTGCAAATACGTTACACTCGTGTGGCGGTGACTGTTTCAGTTATATCTCTACCCCAGTAGCGAAATTTGGTTGGGCCAACGTTGGCATATTCCATTGGCCCAACATGACTTTTATGTTGGTCACCAACTGATGTACAATGTTTGCCCAACATAATGTTATGGTTGTGTGCAAACTTTTAAGGTCAGTGTTTTTTTTCTTTCAGAAAACTATACACACAGTCAGTTACCAACAGTTGGTAATGTTTCGGCAATACGTGTTATTGCATACATAATGCCAACGAATAAACAACGTTTGTTGCCAGTGTTTCAAATAAATTTCGCCCATTAACAAAAAAATTTAAAAACTTGTAATCCTATTATTTTTCATCACTTTTCACTTTATATTATGACCCGGTGATTTCCTCGGCGGATGTCGGATTCGATCTCACGCTCTTTGAGATTATCACCCCGAGGTTTTATCCACTAGACTATTGCAAGTTCTTGTTAGTGGTGAAAAAATTGGGACATATCATGATATTGCAGTTGGATATAATGTGTGATTTTTTTGTACATTAAAGTCAGATTTTACTATTTTTAAACTTAATTTAAAACCTACCAGTTGAGAATATATTTTCCAACTAATAACCAATACACAACCAACGACAGCCAGTTTATTTATAAAGAATCTCCGTGATAAATAACTTGAACCATTAAGCAAATAAAATGACTATTATAAGTTTTTATTTACAAAAAAAAATATATCCTATGATGGCATAATGTATACAATGCAATTTTGTCCTAACGTAAAAAAATTAACAATCACCAACTATTATATTCCCAACATTGTCTCGACACATGAAGAACAAAACACAGTTTAATGAGAAATTTAATTTGGTAATCATTTGTATGCTGTGAAAATTAATAAATTTTTCCATTAAAAACGATTATTTTCTGTTATAAAATTTATGTTGGTTGTGCAATGTTGTCCCAAGTACATACAAAATGCTGCCGGCATGTTTTCCGACAAGTAACCAATACATTACCAATAAGGTCCATTTTAAATAAGAGATGGTTTATATGTTAAAAATATTTCTTTTAAACAATCATACGAAAATATAGTATTATTTCATCAGAAAATTGCCAATTTCCTTTGTTGGGATAATGTTGATTACGCAATGTTGGCTCAATAAAAATTGTCATACCAAATTACAATATCATGTTTTTCGACAAGTAACCAACACATCACCAACGAAGTCAATTTTAAAATAAGACATTTTTTGTGTGCTAAAGTTGTTGCTTTTAAACAATCATACAAAATTATACAGTTATTTCATTCGAAATATGGCAATTAAACTTTGTTGGAATAATGTTGGTTACACAATGTTGGCCCCAACAGATGTTTACATACCAAATACCAACAGTTATGTTTTCCGACAAGTAACCAACACGTCACCAACGGAGTCTATTTAAAAATAAAAAAATAAGTCTTATGTTAAAAACATAGCTTTTAGAAAAAAATACAAAATTGTAGTTTTAATTCACTATAAATATGGTAATCCCTCTTGTTGTCATAATGTTGGTTACACAGTGTTGGTCCAACTTAATAATTAGTGTAAATTACCAACAGTTGTGTTCCCTCTGACATACCATACAGAAAACCAGGGTTCAACGGATACTGAGGCACAACGGCCACATAAACAGAAATGTTTTTCTACAGTTGGCACAGATGCTCACAGCAGCTGTCTGGCATTCAGCGCACCGCGCAAAGTCAGGCGAAGCTTGTACACTAGCCAGCAGCCGTTACATGAAGTTCAGTTTATCGGAGCGTGCATCTGTAGCAAATCACTGTTTTTCCACGTCATTTCTCCAATGAATATCTAAGAGAAATGTAAGTATTTACAACCTTATTAAATTTTGTTTGCACTACTTCTGGTTTGACTAATCGTTGTTACATATCGTTTGACTGGCATAGAATAAGAAAATATATANTTTTGTTTGCACTACTTCTGGTTTGACTAATCGTTGTTACATATCGTTTGACTGGCATAGAATAAGAAAATATATAAACATCTTGCATAAAAAATGCGCTCTAGTATTTTACAACAGGGTGATTGTGATGCACTGTTTATAAGTGGCCATTTTACCTCAGAGTGACCATTTTACCCCGAAATGGATGTTTATTTCTGAAGTTTAATTATAACTCATTATTGCTATTAGAATGCTATTGTTTATTTTAGTTTTGTTTTACATAAGATCGGTATATAGTATGTTCGTGATTATTTTCTCTGTTTAAATCAACAATTCAATAACAACACTGCACCAACCTGTATATACTTCTCATAATCGTAGTGAGAATGAAGAAATTGATACAAGTGGCATCTGTGATGAGATAGGGGGCACTGGAGTCACTGACGATGCCCATAAATATATTGGAGGAAGAATGGAAGGGGGTTCAATGGAACATTCATATAAACTGGTAACAAATACAAATAAGTCATTGGCTAAAGAAAATTGTGAAGGAAAAATGACAACAAGTCACTGAAATTGTTTAGATACTTGATGCCTTTTCCAAGAAAAGCGAATTCAATTCCAAAACTTAAACCACAGACAATAGTTGCACAGCGATTAACAAGCCCACAGAACGTAAGAAAAGTTAAGCAAGTCGAGTGGTTATCAAAGATGAAAGATCATTTGAAAACGGCAAAATTATGTGTCCTGCAAGGAAACAAGAATACAGGCTCTCAAAATGACAATAGAGCTACCGTGACCAAGCTAGTGAAAGGTAAAAAGTACCAGCCATGTGCAAGTTGCAACAAATGGTAACATTCCATGGACCCTCTACAAGCGGAGTCACTCAATCAAATACCCCAACCAAAGAAGAGTCTTAGGAACAGGGTAGCAGTGGCAAATGTGAAGGAAACTTGCGATGACGAAGAAGGAGAACCATGGATTCAGTGCCGAGGTTATAGTATATGGTTCCACGAAATAACATGTGCGAGAGTTTATGGTAAGGTCAAATATGATTTTATTTGTGAGGTTGTGAGGAGTGTGCAGGTTTAAATACATAACATGTGCTTTCAGCTTGTGGTGTAAAATGGCCATATCCTATTATTGTCTCAAAATTTTGAAATACTTAATGACTATCATATTATAAGAGAAATAAGAACCTTATATCGCTGTTAATAGGTATAATAATCGTAATAAAAATAAATTAGCAGATTATTTCCAATCATATCAATTTTAAATCAAGAAATTCCTGAAGGGGTNAATAATCGTAATAAAAATAAATTAGCAGATTATTTCCAATCATATCAATTTTAAATCAAGAAATTCCTGAAGGGGTCCGTTTTGCCCCTGTCTACTGTATAACCAACTGATCATATGTTAAAGAGAAATATCTCACGCCATGAAGTACCTTCATATTATATAAAATAAAAAGTGCCATTGTTTTAATTCAAAAAGGTTGTTCAATAGTTTTACATAAAATGTTGGTTCTTCGACGTTGGCCCAACAGAAAAATTCACACCTATTACCAAGAGTATGTTTACCAACTTGTCACCAACCAAACACCAACCATTTAAAATTACACTTGTAGTAAATCATGGCATTTAATGATTTAGTTACATCATTGTCTGGAGCGTTCTAAGTAATCTCGTAACATTTTCGTGGTAGCACATTTTTGTTGGCATTTTCCGTTGGACTTATGTTGTATTAATGTGTGTGTCCAACCCAGCATATAGCCAACCTTTCCAACCAAGTGCCGATGTTGGACCAACGTATGTTGCTACTGGGGCGGAATGACTCAACAATTACCGTGTCAATGACTACAGCTGTACATACCATCAAACAGCACCATACGTACTAGTTTTTTTTTAGCAGCGAGCACATTCTTGTTACTGTTGTGAACAGGAATGTAATGTGTCGCGGGTACTGAACACAGCAAGTCTCTGTGTCGAACGCTGTCAGTTGATCCCAGTTTGCGATGGACACGTCTCTTTATTGACGATGGGTCGTACCTTTTTCGTGAAGCACCTAACACAGTGTTCATTGGTCGTGGTAATTTAGAAAGGCAATCAAAGTATTTAGAGTAAGCTTCAAACTTATTATTGGTTGTTAACATCTGAAAACTTGTAATAAGGTAGGTCTGAACGTTACTCTGCCAGATGGAGTGGATAGAAGGATGGCGATTCAGGTCCTCCCTGTATTCCACGCAGTATAAAAAAAGCATCGACGCTACCAATGGATCTGGTCAAATTTCCGTGTAACAAATGGAAAACGAAATTGACTAATTAATTTTAATTAATATTTCACTCTATCGCTGCACCTGGTCTCACGCGAATCCCAATCTCACCAAGCGAACGAACACGTATGGCAATTAAGATCAATGAACAGGAAATACATCGACTTAAAAGCGTATGATAGCGAAAAAAATATACATTGTGCCAGAAGGAAATAAAAGCATTAAATTCAATGGCTTTAGCATAAATTCATATCAAAACGACATTTTTTTGTAACGGTTAAATAAAATAGAAAAAGTTTATTAATAAATTGATGTAACAGAACTGTATTGCATTAGTCCATTTAAATAAGCTTTAGCAACAAATTAATAAATAGTAATATGCGAATTACTTGTACTCAACAATGGAAAAACCAAAGGTTTTCTGGCGTATGTATCGAGGCAGCTCGAGTCATTTTATAATTTAAATCATTTTATTTTTCTGGTACCGTTATTTTATTTTCGCTATGCAAAAACATTACAATTATACTTTTAAAGAAAACTTTGTGTAAAATAAAGTACATTATTTTTAATTTGCTGTAAATAACATAACGGGTAGTATATACAAACTGAAAAATGTATGAATAAGTATAAAAATTGACTTTTTCTACACTATCCTTTATATGCGGAATAAATAGTCCACGTGCTCTGCGTACGCTCAAGATACAAGACTATGTCTTACATTTGTTTGTGACCGTTGCGGTATTGAAGGAAACAAAATGTTCAAGTAAACTAATTAGTTGGTTATTTCATACCACGCTATCGAAAAAAAAAAACCTAGAGGATCATAGACACCATAGCAGTTTTAAAATATTCCTAGGCGTAACTACGTAATCAAACGCTTAAAATACGATGTTACAAAAACATCAGCTCGTCTCTGAGTGTTCGTGATCGTTAGAATGTCGTCGAGCTCCAGTNACTTAAAAGCGTATGATAGCGAAAAAAATATACATTGTGCCAGAAGGAAATAAAAGCATTAAATTCAATGGCTTTATCATAAATTAATATCAAAACAACATTTTTTTTGTAACGCTTAAATAAAATAGAAAAAGTTTATTAATAAATTGATGTAACTTAACTGTATTGCATTAGTCCATTTAAATAAGCTTTAGCAACAAATTAATAAATAGTAATATGTGAATTACTTGTACTCAACAATGCATAAACCAAAGGTTTTCTGGCCTATGTATCGAGGCAGCTCGAGTCATTTTATAATTTAAATCATTTTATTTTTCTGGTACCGTTATTTTATTTTCGCTATGCAAAAACATTACAATTATACTTTTAAAGAAAACTGTGCGTAAAATAAAGTACATTATTTTTAATTTGCTGTAAATAACATAACGGGTAGTATATACAAACTGAAAAATGTATGAATAAGTATAAAAATTGACTTTTTCTACACTATCCTTTATATGCGGAATAAATAGTCCACGTGCTCTGCTTACGCTCAAGATACAAGAGTATTTCTTACATTTGTTTGTGACCGTTGCGGTATTGAAGGAAACAAAATGTTCAGGTAAACTAATTAGTTGGTTATTTCATACCACGCTATCGAAAAAAAGAACCTAGAGGATCATAGACACCATAGCAGTTTTAAAATATTCCTAGGCGTAACTACGTAATCAAACGCTTGAATACGATGTTACAAAAACATCAGCTCGTCTCTGGGTGTTCGTGATCGTTAGAATGTCGTCGAGCTCCAGTGGAGTGCAGGACCAGCTTGTAGATCTCGGGAACCGTCCACAGCTTAGGACGACACGATGGTACCCAGCGTGTTTGCACGGGGCCATGTAACATGCACAGCAAACTTCAACATACACTATTCGAATCGCACTCCGGAATTCGAGGGCTCTGGCCAGCGGCACTGGGCTGGTTATTGCAACGTCGCTTCACGTCCAGGNCGAATCGCACTCCGGAATTCGAGGGCTCTGGCCAGCGGCACTGGGCTGGTTATTGCAACGTCGCTTCACGTCCAGGAGCCGCGGTGGTGTAGTGGTTAGACTACTAGCCTCCCACCTAGGCGAACCAGATTCGATTCCCAGCGGGATCGCTTTCGGGTTTATCGCATGTGGGAATCGTGCCAGCGGGTTTAATCGGTGTTCTCCCATCCCCCACTCCCCCGGCCGTGCATTCCGACGCTGCTCCATCTTCACCTCATCGGCTCTGAAGATCCTCATGTAAATAACCACCCAAACCTCTCCACTCCATGCTTCACGTCCCCATTCGAGGCTTGTTTAGGTACAGTTCGTCTATTCGCTTTCAGGGGTGTAATGGAACTGGAACGCGTCGAACTCCGTCTCAGCACAGCTTTGCGAAAAAAACTCTTTTATGTTGCCCATGCTTAATGTATTTCAAGTCGATATTTTTTTTTCTTTTCTTTAATAAACTTATAAAAACAGAAACACGACAACCGACAATGTACGAAGTTATAATGCCAAGCACATTTTCTTTATAAGTAAGGAAAGTCCCAATATTTTATAGACGGGCGTGATGAATTTATAAATTTAAATATAGGGTATGGCAACCTACCATCATGGCATAATTTCAATACAATTAAAACTCACCTCCTTTTATTATTACAATATTGGCATCTTTGCAGTGCACTCTCCCGACCTCCACCCTAACCCTGTTCTCTGTTCCGGCATCTGACTGCTTACAAAGAACAAGGCCAAGCTATATTCTTTGTTTGTTGTTGATTTAGTTTGCTTAGTTATTGAAATAAAATATTAAGTTTATAATATTCACGTAAATAATGCAAATTAATTTAAGGAAGTTAGAGGTGCTGCAATGTATTTATATTATTATTTTATCTTACTCACTTGAATTAAGAAATAAGTAACCGTATTTCACCCCCTCTTTTCCTCAATGTACTGCTAAGGTCACAGCGTTTTACGACAGCTAAAATTACGACTACACACCTGGCACTTCGGGTTGATTTCTTACCACCCCAGTGAGAATTTGTCACTGGTGAGCTGGTCACTATGTGTATTAAAAAGTCAAAAATAGTGACAAACACGTATGTGACATAATATTTCATATGAAACGTCTTTGAAATCAGACCGATACATGGGTACTCCTAACGTTTGCTGGGTCATTCATTCCGACATATAATTTCGTGACTAATAAAGCGATAGATGTACATTTGGGATAGTTCGATCGGGTAAACAACTACGACGTCTTGAGTTGGCGCCACACATGTGTGATGCGTGGGTAGGGGCCCGCGGCGACTGGCAACAAATTTTGGTTGTGGGGAAAAATTTCCGACTGGTATATATCGCGAGTCAGATATGCTTGCGCGCTGATTTTGGTGCCAAACGAAAGACCTACTCTAGATCTGTCGACTAGCGAAGTAAAAACCAAGAATCAGATTCGTTGCTTTAATTTCCATATCCCAAATGAAAACCTGCGAACGCATATGTATCCACGTAAACAATTACAATTAAGTTGTTCAAATATTTGTATGTCACACGGGGGTTTATCATTTGCGGCGATCGCTAAGGTGTTATGCTCGGCCCATGAGTTTCTAGGTTGGATTCCAGGAAATGCCATTGAGATGTGAACTGTTTTTAGACCTGTGATAATCAAGTACACCAACCCACGTACCGCCCCCTCGGTTCAAATGCCATCTGCGCATGNATTTTATATGCGCAAATTTGCTGTAAGAACCAAATGCAAACAAACGACAGGTATTTGTTTATAAGAACGTCAATTAGATAGTTCTTACGGCAATACGCTAGACTGTGCTCAGGGCATACACAGAAGACGGAAATCTGTCGACCCTAGTTTTTGGTGCATGGCTAGAAGAGAACATCAGTTCAGCTGTTTTACCGTCAATTGAGCACTTTTGATAACAACCTTCGTAATAATCCCCTCTTAGCAACTCCATAAAACTTTAACGTCCTAAAGTTGGCAGCAAATTCTGAAAAGTAATTCTTGTTTTCAAGGTGGCTACTAATAAGTTTTATACCCACTGTGCTGTAATAACTTGTGAAATACTAACACAGGTTTCTAATAATTCCACTGCGTCACGTTATCGACGCTTAAATACTAAATACTACAGGCAGTTCGAGTATAAGTGAGCAGTTTTGAAAATCTTGCGCCAATTGTTTACACTAAAGTCATATGTCATAAAATTGCCATTGCAGTGGAATCGCTCTCTTTATTCATGCGTCGGTGAAGTGTAACTGCGAAATGGTAAAAAATATAAACAAGTTCCTAACTTAACAGTTATTTCTCTCGCGTGTACAAGCATAACAGAAACCAAATGAAATTATTTGAAGCGCGCACAAATTTAATCATCGAAACGATAAACCAACTTAAATACATAGAACTAATTTTCTTAATTTGCTGCCAACTTTATCGTGATTATTTTAGTCACTGCTTACGTCGAAATGTGCAGTTACAGGGCTGTCATAATTTTCAGAAGTTAACTTTAGAAGTGCGAGTTAATCGTGAAAAGCCCGCTTTAATTATGACAAGAGTAATATATTAAGTTTTGAAAGTGGCGGAAGGATACATAACGGCGGATGCTTTCAGGAGTGCTCAGTCTACCGCGAACTAACTCAGCTGTATTGTCCAAGTCGGCTCCCGGGGCAGGGCCTTCATCTGCGCTGACGCGCGAGGTTAGTTACCGCTCGAGCGCTGCGCTCCAGTCGGGAGACATTACGTCACTTCCGCCGTGATCGGCGCCGGCGCCAGTAGCCGCACCCTCCTCCCCTAAGACGACACTAA